>JAOUQT010035927.1:0-21598 GCA_025769995.1 Xyliphius kryptos
TTTCCCCCTTATTTTTAGTTCATGCAAACTCCAGTCTTGTTCGAGTTTATTTAGAAGAGTTACATTAGTGATTATTTCCAACTGAAATTGCTAAAAGACGCCTCTACCAGAATGGCACAGCTGCACTCCTTTGACGTTTTAAACAAAATTTTTATACAAATCGAGAGTATATAAAACAAAAGTCCCTGTCACGTGACAAGAAATGAACGAATAACAGAACAGAACAGTTAATTAACTACACCGGGATGAAACCGAAACAAAAACAAGTTAACTAACTGAAAGGAAACTACAAACAGGTGAGGAGCGCCGAGCGCTTCTTACACATTTTAGCACAGCAGGACTAAATTTTTAGTCCCCAAAGAGCAGCTTCGATTCAAAGAACTTTGAAAACCAGCTACTATTGAGGTTAAAGAGACATGGTCTCTCATTAGATTAGTTTTTGATCAATGGAGCATCAAAATAAAGCATTACTGTAATATTGATTGTAGTTCTCAATTCTAAATATTATTTCTACTAAAAATGTTCTTATTCAGCCACTAAATAGTGGTGTGCAGTATGTTTTCATCTGATAGGGTTTCAATAAAATATACCCTGTTAAAGACATTTGAGTTACAAATTATTATTAAAGAAATAATTTTACTTTAAGTACTTTAAGTACATTTGAAAGCATGTACTTTTATACTTTTTCTTGAGTTAAAAAATGTTAGTCATACTTCAACTTTTACATGTGTACTTTTACTTAAGTAAGGAACTCGTACTTCTGCCACCTCGGGAAATCCATTCCATGAATCTCTCTGTGCACCGTTCTTGAGCTAATATGAAGGCCACATGAAGTTGGAGTTCTTTCGTGGTTGACTAGAGAAATTTGGGGACTTCTACGCACTAAGCACATTGTCATCCGCTATCACACTCCATCAGTTTACGTGGCCTACCACTTGGTGTCTGAATTTCTGTCGTTCCCAAACAATTCCAGTTTATTTTAATACAGCTGATGGTTGAATAATAAATAATGCACCATTTTAAAATTTGTATCTTTATTATCATTTTTTTAAACAAATATTTTAACCTGTTTAAAAAAAATCTTATGATTCTTCAACCCGCCGACTTTCTGAAAACTATACAAATATGAATCTCCTACAACAGAAATATTTTTTTTGTTTATTTTTTTGTGTAGAATTAAAGTTAAAAAAGGCAATACAGAAGTTGGAGTATAATTAAAAAGCAATTAACGCATTAAAAGTAAGCATACAAGCCAAATAAATAAGGCGATTAAGTTGAAGGCCATGAATCCGAAGGCAATACTATTAATAAAGCCTGCCATCTCAGCGTATCTCTTCGCTCCCGCCAGATCTTTCACCATCTTCCTGTCTCTGGCCTCAAAAACAGAAACAAGAAAGTTTCACAAGAGATGGGCAAGTTTACACAGAATAATTATTGTCAGATGTATAAAACATGGGAGGGGGGGGATCATAAAACATTTATATAAATATAAAATACAAGTGCTTAATTATTCTTAACAATAAAAACCTTTAAACACAATGTAGTAGTTAAAAAAAATTTTTTTAGGATGGTGGATGATTTTAAGTACTGTTAGTGAGAGTTGTGTTGCTAAGAGTTAAAATCCTGTATCCACTCACTGTACACTCCATTACACACATCCACCTTATTAATCCAGCTTGTGAATGATTAACACATAACTACAAAATAGTTAACACAAACTGTGCGACATGAGAGAAGGGGCTCGACAAACTGTGGAAAGACCGATGGACTAGACTGTATTGTAGAACTACAGTGACTACAATAATTTCTGAAACAAAGATAAGTACTTAAAGCGGCCGTTTAGTCTATAAAAATTATTCATTCATAAATGTGTGTGTGTGTACTTATTTGCAATAAAACCTCTTAAAACACCTGATTTAACTGAACTTACCTTGAAAGAATAATGAAGTGCAACCAAACCAAAGCAGAATGGGTTTCCATAAAACATGTTGATCAATGACCACACAACATAATCTGGTGGCTGCTCGGGCACGGTCACCACAACCACACCGGGCCGGACCTCCTCATTATTCAGTGGCATGTTGTTTGGCTCAGTCCAGTTCTGCATGTTGCTCGGAATCAAACCCAACTTGCTGATGTCTCACATCTCAATGCTTTAGCCACCGAAACTCGCCTTCTTGTGAGCTAGAGGAGCAAATAGACATTCATACTGAAAAATCACTTGAACACCTGTGATTCTTCAGCCACAACAACTCATCTGAATACTGAGGTAAAAGTTAAAACTACTCAAACTACACCCACCACATTCTTAAACCACGTCTTAGTTTTACTTCTAAATACCAAAGCAAAAAAAGCACTTACTAAACCTGCAAATGAACTTTTATTGTATTTCACAACGCTGGATTCTAAAACTATAAACTATGCTTATCTTTAGAAATATTCATAATTATCATTAATTATGTAAAAAGAAACAATGAAAATGAACCTAATGAATGAGTAAACTGGCATCAATTACAGTGCAGCAAGAATCAGTTGCTGTTGTTTTAAAGCGGCCTAATTAATAGAATTAAAATACACAAAAATCAATCATTGTAATGAAACCTTTACACTTTAAAGCAACTAAAATGACATTTCATTTTGAACCGTTTTGTACAGGAGCACAATTATGCTGGATTAGGGCCTTCCCCAAAATGTTTTCACAAAACAGCAAGCCATGATGTTTTATCTTATTGGACAATAAATCAGTAAAGACACACATTTTCTGTCTTTAATGAGTACAACTGATTACAAAAAGTTAAAAAGGAAATTAAACAAATAGCAAATTGTTTTTCACAGCATTCAGAAAGAAACTTTATTACCCCATGATTTTTATAATCTGTGCCAAGTGGTTTTAATAGAACGCATTATTTCAAATACTGAAACTATGACTGCTTTTAAAAGTTTTGCTTTTTGTTTTAGTGTATTTTAATTAATCTTTGAACTGCTGAGTGGGAAAAAACCCAAAAATAGCAAATCAATATGAACTTTAGTTATACTGTATTAGATTTACTTAGAAGGAAATTTCCACACTGCATCAGCATTACAGAGTAGCACTTGGTGAGTTTCCAGGCAGAAACGGGGTCCACCTGACCCGTGTTAAGGTCTGGGCCTCGATAGTGTTATGTGCACTGACCCAGTTAAATACTGAAGGATGAGAACCAGGATTAGATGAACTCTCAGGTCCAAATTATCAGCATTTCAGATCATTGATGACTAAACGAACTCTTTAGACTATTAGTTTATTTACTGTATCAATTAAATATGAGCGTAGATTTTCGTGAGCATGGACGGATTGGTGTTAAAACAGACTGTTGCTCTTAGAAAAGAGAACCTCCACAGACGGAGGCATCAGATCTTGGAGGAAGTGCCTGCCTGGGAATAGACATGCACAGAGTTCTGAAAGAGAGCAGATAAAACTTCAGGATTTGTACCCAGTGAATGGTCTTAAAAACGTAACCATTTCAGATATTAGCAGAACACTGTGCACAACTCACCTTTTTTTCCTTGACGTTGTGCTTATCAAGCAGCGCCTGAACACGAGAGCCATAATTCTGGTGCACTTCCATCAGATGCTGGACCTGATGAGAGCAGGGGGAAAATATGAGCCTATGAAAAAAAAGATTGCACAATGATGCTGAACAACCATGACAAACTGCTGGATGCAGGACGTTACCATGCGCTTCTGAATGAAGAGCTGAGCGCCTTTCAGGTGGCCGGCCATGTTCTGACACAGACGCTCGCGCTCGGCCTCATTCAACACCTCCAGGAAGAAGGTGCGAACCTGCAGGTCACACACGGTTTACAGGACGTCAGCAAGGTTTCTAGAAATTTCTTATTTTATCGAATTGATGCTTCAGCACAAAGGTGGTTCTAACGCACGAAACCTGAACAGCACTGAAAAATTTATTAAGCAAAAGGATTTTGATTTTAGTGTGAACGCACGCACGCACACACACACCAAAACTGAAACCGCTGGTTTTAGACCACAATAATTTATTAGTATGGTGTAGCGCCTCCTTTTGCGGCCAATAAAGCATCAATTCGTCTTGAAAATAAGTCCTTCACAGTGGACAGAGGGATTTTAAGCCGTTCTTATTGCAGGATAGTGGTGAGTGTGATCTGGTTATACTGATAGATCTGGTGAGTGTGCAGGTCATGGGAGATGTTCAACTTCACTTTCATGTTCATCAAAGCAATTTTCTAAACTATGCACCCATAATGAAATATTTGGAGTAAAACTGTGCTCTTACCCTGCTAACTGAACCTTCACACACTGCTCTTACTGCTGCAATGTGACATTAATGAAGACTGGCCAACAGGCTGCTCCAATAAAATGTCACACTAAAATGACAGGGGTTTTAGTTTCATTGTCCAGCCCCTGTGTGTGTGTGTGTGTGTGTGTGTGTGTGTGTGTGTGTGTGTGTGCGCGCATATATATATTAAAAATTCCATATAAGAAATGAATATGGAAAGCTGGACACTTCTGCATTATAAAATTAAGAACAGAATCAAATCAATACAAGACGTGTGAAAAACAGTGTTACATTTCTCCAGTTCACATAAACATCTCCACATTCGTGCAAAAGGACAAAGTGCAAACAACACTTGTTCTGTGGTCTGTGGTTAAATATAAAAAAAACATTTTTAAGTTTCTGTGGGAGGTTCCGGTTTGAATACATTTTAAGCCTAAAGGCAATAGTTTTGTTAAGTAAGACTAAACTTTAAACAAAAAGTACAGTGATGCAATAAAACTTAACATTCATGTATAAAACGTTATCCATTTTTGAAACACATACGATCAAATTGAGGTGTCTGTGTCTTAGAAATATGTAAATACTAATTAAAATCCAGTGAAAAACAACGTGTGACACAATATGTGAGTAACCCTAGACTATCATGAACCAACTAACAAACTATTTATCAATCTTCACGCATTAAAATTTTACAAATTTAGTTAACCTACAAATGACAAAAAATTATCACAAACCAGTTCACTTCCACTAAGTATTCAGAAGCTGTTTGAAATGAAAAAGAGCAAATATGGATTTAAAGTGATGTTATGATTAAAAAAACAAAACACGTTTGAAAAGTTGATGCAGGTCTGTAAAAGGGTTTATGAAATAATTGACATGAGAATTTAAGAGTGTAATTCAATTTGCAAATTAAAAAGAATGTATATAAAAAAAATGGTAAAGTATATGGTAAATATATAATAATTATAATTATGATAATTATATAAATATATATAATTTTGACAATGAACATTGTACTGATGCAGAATATAAAAAAAAGACACTGTTGATTTGAATTTAGCTCATTTTGTCTGTTATATGATGAATTAGTAGTAATAATAATAATAATAATTAGTTACACAGAACCATCACAAAATTCTGGACAGGACTCCAGTTTGCATCACCTGAGTCACATTGTCTTCATCCGAACTGTTGTAGCGGGCAACATCCGCCGACACGCCGAACTTGGATTCCATGAAGCGTGGCTGAGTTGTTGGGGCGCTGAAGCTGTTGGGGTAGTAGTTGGGGGCGCCCCCTGTAGGAATTCCCAAGCAGTACAGCGGTGTTAACGTTGTAGCTGATCTGTTGTTGCAGTTTCACTGCTGTATATTAACGCTACACAAATGTGTTCAGGACTAAAATGCACTCACCCTGGTTATCGGACATGCACATGGGCCCGTCTCTCTGATAGTTGGCCACACGGGCGCGGTAAGGGCAGTTCACAGGCAACTGAAGGTAATTAGCTCCGAGGCGATGACGGTGGGTGTCGGGGTAAGAGAAGAGGCGACCCTATGCAAAAACAAAGTCAACACTGTTTAGCTACGGTTTGTGAACATCCAGCACCTACTGGAACAAAATCTCAAACACTATAAAAGCCCCATTAGACCTACGAGGGTCAGAATACTGATTTTACTACACTTCGGTTGCTTTGTTTGTGTACAATTCTTTTACATTCCTAATACTGTTACACTCAGGAAGAGAACGTGCAAACAGATGTAACCACCATAGTATTACCCAGGTGCAGGTCACTGACGTCTAACAGACTGCGGATGTGTTTAGAACAAATCCTAAAATATACTGATGACCCAAAACGGCAAATTATGCTAATTAACAAGATTATGCTCATGTAGACAGGTTTTAGGTATTAAGTACCCAAGTATTGTAATAAAGTGCATGTATAAATCTTTGCACAGGGAACTCGTGCAAATAAATGTAACTTATAACTATACCCTCCATTTATTCCACCAAGTTTGGAGATTTCATTTACCTCCCTTTAAATCTTGCCCTGGTATAAATGGTTAAAATATTAAAAATCAGTTCCTTCAACTTTGTCTGAAGTCATTTATTCCATAACTTTTCCTCCAACCAGCATTTTAGGAATTGTGTTGCAGGCTGCAGCAAGCGTTCGGAGTGTGAATTCAGATATTAAAGTGGTTATGGATCTACTTTCTCTGTACTCTTCCGGGAAACTTGCTCAAGCTTTCTGGTTAACACCAGCTGCATAAAGGGCCGACATTCTGTCGAACCCTTACGCCTACAAGATCACATGCTATATTTATGGGAAACCATAAAACCACTGAAAAGGTATTAGATTATTCAGAATAAAAAAGTATAGAGATAAATCTGACGGACTGCAGTGTGTTTAATAAATTCAGAAAATGTGTCTGCTTTGGTTTTATAAATACATTTAAATTAATATGAATAAAGTCTATAGTCTACACAGTAAAGGAAGTTACGCGCACATCCTGTATGATATTTTGTTTTAGTAACAATATAAAAAAAAGCACCTTGACCGAATAATGATAAAAAAAAAAAAAAAATCAGATTAAATACATACAATTAAAAAAAATTTTGCACAACATTTTGCAAAAAATTTTTACACTTTCGGCAAATGATGTGTATATTATATGGTGTACGCATGCATTACATAAAATCAGAAACAGGTTTAAACACTGTGGTTCGAAGGAACAATGTAGAATAATTATACAGGCATTTCATTGTGTTCATGTGCGTGTGTGTTCGTTTGATGGGGAAGTGGGGGTGGCAACAATGTTAACCTGTGGGTAGTTTAACTCTGCCCCTCTGCCACCAACCCCCCAAAACAAACTTTAACATGCATGAAAAATAGGTCAACAAAAAAAAAAAAGGAAGAGACATGTTATGATAAAATGACACATTTTTAAACTTACAATAAAATGAAGGTGACAGACTGATTTGGTTTTGGTGTAAAGATAAAAAAAATGATTAAACACATGAAATAAAATAGTTAAGAGGTCCATCACCTGAAGACACATTGAACGTTGTGGTTTAGTTGTCAAAGAGATCAGCACTGCTACCAAAGAATGGTGAGTCTTTATACTAATGTGTGTGTGTGCGTGTGTGTGTTAGTGGTTTGGGAACAAATTATGAGCCCAAACCACTAAATTAAAACACAGTATATGACTGTAATGTGAATTTATCAAGTAACACAGTAACTCAAACAAACAAATAAAGCAATTACATTTTTCTAACCAGGAGTGAGTTTGAGTTAAAAGCATAAAATTAAAAACCAAAAGTGGATTCACCTGCAGCATCTTGTCAGGACTTGGTTCGATGCCGGGCGGCATGTTGCTGGGATCAAAGGCCATCTGCTCCACTTCAGTAAAATAATTCACAGGATTTCGATTCAGAACTAAGCGACCCACGGGGATCAGAGGGTAGTCTTTATGAGACCAAACCTTAAAAAAAACACACACACACAGCAGAACAGAAAGAGATCAACTAACAATCTTATATTTTTTTTTAATTGCTTATTCAATTTCTCCACACTTCAAAAACTAAAGAAGTGGTTGTGAGCACCTTGGTCAGATCAAACGGGTTCCAGCGGTACCTCTCCGCCTGCTCGAAGCTCATCACCTGGATGTAGAAGGTCCAGGAAGGGAAGTTGCCATTGGCGATGGCGTTATACAGGTCAGAGATGGCGTAGTCGGGGTCGGAGGAGGCGAGGCGCTCAGCTTCCTCCACCGTCAGGTTCTTGATGCCCTGATCAGTCTGACCATAAGAGTAAGAGAGAGAGAGAGAGAGAGAGGGAGAGAGAGAGAGAGACAGACAGAAGGTGTTACAAATTAACACAAACATCAGGTACACACATGCAGGTGAGAACACACACCTTATAGTGGAACTTGCAGTAGACTGGGACACCATCAGAGTTCACCAGTTTAAAGGTGTGGGAGCCATAACCATTCATATGCCGATGTCCATCTGGAATTCCACGATCGCTAAAGAGGAACGACACCTAAGAAACAGCACTGATGAGAAATAACTCTTCACTTTATCTTTAAAAAGCACATTTTATAGTTAAATTATTAAAATACACCTCCATGTGATCAGAAAAGAGGGGAAAAAAAGAACTGATAAGTCTCATGTACGTTCAGTTTACTTTAACATATTAAACAAAGTGCGAGTCTCTGTGGCAACGCTGATCTAATTTACTCAAACTATAATTGTTGTGCGTATGGCATTCCATACACAATGAATTGTGCTTAAAATAATCTGCAAGAAGGACACAGAATAAGTGTATAAAATAATCCAATCTCAACATTAAGGTACTGATTTAATGATGATTCCAAGTTAGAAGTCGGACTCTTTTGATGGAAAAAATGCAAATAGAATCTTACAGCGGCTTTGAAGAGTAGCGCGTTTAAGGTGTTCATGCATCGTGCTGGTGATGACATGCCATTAAAGATTTGCAGAGTGTACAAACAACCTTTTTGTCTTCAGCCAATATAAAATAATACTTTGGATGCGTTTGGTCTTAAAAAAACATTTGTAAAGCTTGTCTTTGGCGTCACTGCGGCCGCCATTATTTATGAGTGATGCTCTGACCAATGACGAAGTCTCAGTGAGCACACTAAGGAAAAGCATTTTTAATTTTATTCATTTATTTTTTAAATAAATCAAAATGAAAAAATTGATAAATATTAAAAATTACAATTGCGGCGGCCCTAGTCCACACCCATGTCAGCATCAACTTGTGTCTGTTCAACAGTGCCACACAAAATCAACACTCTAATGACATATTTAAAAATAATTCCTACACACCTGATGCAAACACTCAGGACGGAGGCTCCAGAAGTCCCACACCATGTCTGGATCCTTCAGATGAGTTTGGGGATTTCGCTTTTGGGAGTGGATAAAGGACGGGAACTAACAGAACACAAACATAGCGCTCTGTAAACACGCGCTGGGCTCTGATTATTCAGAAATGCATCGGGAGGATCCTCACCAACATGGCGTCCCTGATAAAAAAGATGGGAGTGTTGTTTCCCGTCAGGTCCCAGTTGCCCTCCTCGGTGTAGAACTTCAGCGCAAAGCCACGAGGGTCGCGCACGGTGTCAGCCGAACCCGACTCACCAGCTGCAAGCACAGAACCTCAGGGTTTGAATGTAGAGTTCAAAACAAAAGAGGGCTGCAGCTGAGGATTATTTTTAATGTCCATCACTGTTAGATTAATTGATTGATCTTGTTTCTTCACTCTTTTGACAGTGAATGCACCTTCAATGCCAAACAGCACCCTTTACCTTCCTTTTTGCTGTTCTTTAGCATTCTATTTAAATGTACATACAAGAACATGTGTGTCTGTGTTTACAGGTGTGTGTGTGTGTGTGTGTGAAATGGCTGGCTTGGATGAGTGTTTGTGCAATTTTTTTCATTTTATGTGCAATGTGAGCTTTTAGAAGCAAAGAATGTACTTGGCCACTAAAGTCTAATTCTGTACTGTGGATCAGTGCTTAACTTTAGATTATTATTAAAAACACGTGGGAAGGACAACGCCGGACTCACCCACTGTGGAAAAGCGCACAGCGATGGGCGTCATTTTGCCAACATGCTCAAACACCTTGGCCTTGCAGTAGCGAGTGATGTCATGGGTCACCTCAAAATAACCAAACGCACCTGAAAGGAAGTAGCGGTAAATTGTGGAGTTAATAGATTTACATCCATTCCATTTTAAAATGCATTTATAAATACATTTTAAAATCACAGCATGTTTAATAGTCACCCTGCAGGACACACCGTGTTAAAGGTGTTTTAACATGAGACAGGACTGTCTGAAAGGTTTATATTAATACAATAATGTTATGGAGTCAACCGCTTTATAAAACAAGCTGTTACAACATGTTTTGGTGATGTGAATTTTTGTTTTTAAAGCTGACCTGCTCCTTTAGCATGAACCACCCGCTCAGGAATCCGCTCGCGGTCAAAGTGGGCCATCTCATCAGTAAAAACCACATCCTGAACCAGTAGCGGGCCCCTCGGTCCAGCAGTCTGAACGTTTAGCTTATCACCTACTGGGACACCCGCTCCCGTGGTCAAAATATCTGGACGCTAAAAAAAAATAAATTCAAAAGGTCAACATCAAAGCAAATCTGAAAACAAAATCGGGACTTTTATTGACAAATCACAGTTTGAAATTACACCCCCCTCTGGTGGTATCATCTGCAAACTGAAACTTGATGGATTCAGTCAGATCTGCATTGCATCACAATGCAAACAGCAGTTCATCCACATGACCACTGTGACTGCAGCAGAGGATGCATGATACACAACTATTGGGACCGGGGCATGAGGGTTACATTTCTGGGCTCAGTAGAGGCAACTTAATCTTCTTCTTCTTAATCTTTACAGATTTAGGTTTAAAATTATAAAAGTTTAGTATAGCTAAATTTAAGAATCATATATAATAAAGTAATAAGGTCCGAAAAAGGGCGGCAATTTTGCGAATAAAACCCATTTTTTAAGCCACGGCGGCGCATGTTTTACAATTACTAAATGACACAATGCATTAACACAAAAGTTACAAAAGTTGAAATAGCAATATTACACTCACGCTGGGTGGTTCCCAGTTCAAATCCCGATCTAGGTTTAGTTTCCATGTTCTCCCTGTGTCCCACGTTGAGCCCAAAACAAGGATTCAGGAAAAATTAAATGCTAAAAATTGCCTCATATAGTGTGTTGCCTCAGTGTGTGTGGGGCTGTGAGTGAGTGTGCCCAGCAATAGAGTGGCACCCTGTCCTGGTTCCCCCACTGAGCCTTGGTCCTCCCAAGGTTTCTTCCTGAAAAATAACATCATAACAGGGAGTTTTTTATTGCCACTGTCACTTTGGTTTGCTCTTTGGGGGTTTAGGATTTGAACTCTGTAAAGCTGCTTTCTAACAACACAAAAAAGCACTATATAAATAAATTACTTGAACTTGAGTGTCTGCTCAGTGCCCAAAACGTTTTCCTTTTGGATGGGCATGGGGAACCCCACCTTAGTAGAGAATAAAGTGTAAGATAATGAATGAACAAATATTTACTGACCAATTAAGTAAAACTGGACAATTAAGTACAACTTTTACGGCACACCTGATGATCTATCACGGCACAGTGGTTGAATATCACTGGGTTAGGGTGTTGGGTTACCAATCTGAAGGTTGGCGGTGCAAACCCCAAGTTTACTGAAGTTACCACTGTGGGCCCTTGAGCAAGGCCTTTAACCCTAATTGCTCCATGAGGGACTGTGTGTTATGACCCCAACCAATTTGGGATACTTGTAAGTCGCTTAGAATAAAGGAGTTAGCTAAACGATCAAATCACACAATGCAGTTCATAAAAACAATCGGGAAATGAATGTACTGTATGGCACGCACTAATACAAACGTGCAGAGGTGCGTGTTGTCAATAATGTTACAATTTGACAAACGACTAAGCCAATCAGATTTAGGGAGTGGAAATATATAATAGTATGTATATGTACTGTTTTATATTGTGTATTAATGTAAATACACCTCGAGGTTGTGTATTAATGTGATTGCACCTCTTTTCTGTGAATTATTCACAATAATTTCATGCCCTTCATTTAATTAATTTACCTTAAATCCTTATATATATATATATATATATATATATTCTATACGTTAGGTTTAATTCAGAGTAAACATTAGGCGGTCATAGTTTATAATAATAAAACGCTTTTCAGATCTGATTGTTGGACTTTGGTCACTTTAATCTCAGACAGGTGGTACATGCCCTCAGTTGCATAACTGGCACTTCAACAACAGCACAGCCGCGTGAACTTTAACACCACGCTCTGATTGGTTTGCTGGTCCGACTCAGGCAGCCAATCAGATTGAAGAAGTTAAACGGGCGATTCCCGACCCGGGCCACGTCCCAAAATTTATACATTAAATATATAAGAAACGAGTATTACTGATGTGGCCTATAATAAAGTATGTGCATGCATTAAAGACATGCAAAACTAATGTTTGAACTAATGCTAACGAGCTACATGCTAACGTACGCATCAAAGTCCACGTCATAGTCGCACAATTGTATTAATTGCAAATAACTCTCGTTCCGTCGCCCAAACGACGGATTCAAGCAGAACAATAGCGTAATTTATAAACGCAGCTTCGCTGCTAAATGACCTCTGTCCTGATAATTAACTTAGTTGTGTAGCTTTAGTCTGCAGGAGTCAAACCCGAAAAACATGTTCTGTTGTTTGTGAAGTGTTTGGAAACCTGAGATCCTCGGCCTTCCTTCCACAGTTTCATCTGATCTGTGGCTTTTCCTCGATCGTCTGCCATCTTTCAGGTTCCTTCCCTCTGCACCACTTCTGCAGCACCGTTCACAGTTAGCTTCCCTGCACCTGCAACCTAAAGAGCCTGGTTTTGTTCCTGAAGTTCAACACGCACCGCCCCCCCGTCTCGAACCTGTACTCTGATTGGCTCTAACATGTGTCCGTCTGAATACATGGCCATGGCGTCACAACAGGTTTTATCTTACTGTAAATCATGCAGTACATTTACATTTATCCATCCATTAATCCATCCATTATATTCCGCTTATTCCTCTTCTAGGGTCGTGGTGGGGTTCCCCATGCCAATCCAGGGGAGAACATCTCGGGTGCTGGGCAGATACTCCCAGGACAGGGTGCCAATCCAGTATGATTGGGCCCTAGAAATATATATATATTTTTAAAGTAATAAATATTCATTATCATAGTTTGATTATATAAGCCATCACTTAAGCTC
The DNA here is from genome assembly GCA_025769995.1 of Xyliphius kryptos. Lineage (NCBI taxonomy): Eukaryota > Metazoa > Chordata > Actinopteri > Siluriformes > Aspredinidae > Xyliphius > Xyliphius kryptos. Next base: position 13,103 of record JAOUQT010035927.1, read on the forward strand.
CGCTCTCAATGTGCTGGTTTTCTTTTAGTTCCTAGAATTAATAAAATTACTGCGGGTGGAAAAGCATTCTCTCAAGGCTCCTTAACTTTAGAATAGCTTTCAAGTTACTTGTCCATAATTCTGAGTCACTATCAATCATTAAAAGTAGATTAAAACACCTCTATTTACTTTTGTGTTCAAGTTATTTCTTGTAGCTAAAGGTGTAGATCTCAGGTTTGAAGTTTGAGGTGTCATGAGCTCTTCATCCATGGCACTACTGGAGCACTGCGACTATGACGATTACTGGATGGAACCTGGATTTCTGTTGGACTGAAAGCATTGCAGTCCTGCAGGATGGACACACTGGGCTTATATAGGACACCTGATCGCTAATTAATCTGGCTGTACTACACTGTTGATGCTGCCCGGCCACTTAAAAAAGATGAGTCCCTCACTAAGCCTTGGTTTGTTCCTGTAAAAAATAACTAAACAGGGACTTTTTTCTTGACACTGTCGCTGCGGCTTTCTCCTTGTACGTTGAGGCTCATAAGCCGGTAAAGCAATTGTGTAACAACACACCATTGTAAAAAGTGATATACAAATAAATTACTCAAACTTACTTAAGTAATTACTGCTGCCATCCTGGTACAAAGTCTAGTTACTTCCCTCCTTGATTACTGCAATTTCCTCCTTTATGGTCTCACTCACAAATCTCTCCATAAGCTTCAACTGGTCCAGAACTCAGATGCTCGCATCATCACTATAACCCCATCCATTTAATATATCACTCCTGTTTTGAAAAAGCTACACTGGCTCACGATTACGCATTGTATTAATTATAAAATTCTCCTGTATACTTTTAAGGCTATCCATAATTTTTCTCCACCTCATCTCTCTAATCTTCTACTTATTTCTACTACTTCTCATTCCCTTAGATCATCTTTTTCCATTCATCTGACCGTTTCCTCAGCCCGTCTACTATGAAGAGCAGAGCTTTAAGCCGCTCTGCTCCCCGACTTGGGGAACATAACCACACTGTCTTATTTTAAATCTGCACTCAAAACTCATATGTTCAGAATTGCTTTTTCATGTGATTAAATGAAACCTTTTTTCTTTTTTCACTGTTTCTTTCAATTTGTATGTTTATGTTTTGCTTTATTATTATTCTTGTTTTATATGTACATTGTCCTTGAGTGACAGAAAGGCACCTATGAAATAAAATGTATTATTTATTAATATTATTTATAGCAACAATAGTGAGAACACTACAAACATCATTTTACAATATTTTAATGCACATATTTATGATCTGTTTTACAAATCTGGACCCTAATGTGCCACCACTGTTCATAAATAACAAAGAACACAAAGGAAGGCATATATTTCTTTGAAGAGTTTTATATTTAAACATCAGTTTATTATATTCAATACATGCACTGCAAAATAACTTTATTTAACTCCTGAAGAATCACAGACATTCAAAAGACTTCAGCCTACGTGTAAATATTGCTTTTCTAAGTGGATTTGGCACAAAATGATGTATGTTGTGTACTTTGTTGTTAGTCGGAAAACAAGTCAAATACTGAGCTCTGATAGGAATTTCAACTTCAGCTAAAAGCAAACACAAACCTGGTTAGATGGAATATATTTTTAGATTTTAAAAAATCTTGCAAGCAGACGAAGGACTCGGGGGGGAAAAGACGTCAGATATTAACTGGTTCTGCGTGAAGAGGAAGAACTTATTGCCAAACTACTCACTGTAGTCACTACGGAGGCAAGAGTCATGTCAATATGTTTTCGAGAGAATGCAAAGGAGACACAGAGAAATATGTTAATAAGCTCATTAACATCTAAACTGATTCTAAACTATGCCAGTCATAAGCACTGTATTTTTAGTTTCTGGGTAAATAAGAAACGCATTAGAGATACATTAAGTGTCGAGTCCTGAAAGATTTACATTCAATCATAACATCACACAGCACAAGAAACGAAGCCCCCACTCTCGCAGTATAGATACCGACAGGCTGTGATGAAAGATATCAAAGTATTCACACGTTCACATTGTCTGAACTAATACACTTAATGTCTAAGAAACGTCCAGTGTTCTATTGCTTAACACCCAGCCTCATAATAACAATAAGAAGTTGTTCAATAAAAATAAATAATGATAAGATATACTGTAGATCTTTTTTTTCTCACTGTAAAAGGTACAATGCAGTGTCGTCTGGCACTTTGCAGCCTGTTTATTCAGCCACCCAGTGAGAACTGCTACAAATAAAGACTGATTTAACCTGGATTAAAAGACTATTGTCAAGAGCTCCACAGTCCATTTGTACTCTGGCTGCACCACTGTTTGTAAAAAGACACGGCTTTTCCTGAAAGACACCCTCCTTTCGACCCAAGTCTATACAGAGGTCACAGAGAGTAGGCACCATGCAGTTGGGAATGGGGAAGAAATCTGAACTTAGGTCCTCCGCAACGGGTGCCACATAGAGACGGGTTTGCGCAGAGTGGCCAGCATTTGGTTCCAGTGGGTGATGCCCATGCCGCTTGCCTCTGGCCCGATGATCACGTGTCCTACGTTATCGCCACGCCCATCCTCTGTATTCTCAGCCACTGTAACTCTTAGGGAAAGGTCCTGCATGAAAAGAGCAGACATCAAACAGAAGTGAGATTCAGCATGTTGTAGCAGTCTAAAAATGGAAATGATTTATAAAATGTATCCTATAAATAAGGATTTTCTTATAGTGTCACAGGAGAAACTTTATTAAAAATGAAAGCATGCATATTGTACTGCATATTAAACACATACTGCATTCTATATATACTGTATATAGCTGGTTTTAGACCACAATAATCAGTATGGTGTAGCGCCTCCTTTTGCAGCCAATACAGTGAAAAAAATCGTCTTGAGAATGACATCTACAAGTCCTGCACAGTGATTAGAGGGATTTGAAGCCGTTCATCTTGCAGGATAGTGACCAGGTCACTACGAGATGCTGGTGGAGGAGAACGTTTCCTGACTCGCTCCTCAAAAACCCCCCAAAGTGTCTGAATAATATTTAGATCTGGTGAGTGTGCAGGTCATGGGAGATGTTCAACTTCACTTTCATGTTCATCAAAGCAATCTTCTGAACTCTGCACACATAATATTGTGTGCATTGCAATATTTGGAGCAAAACTGTGATCTTACCCTGCTAACTGAACCTTTACACGCTGCTCTTACTGGTACAATGGGACATTAATGAAGATTGACCAGGGGTCCAATTTAGCCACGAAACCTCCCACACTAAGGTGTGAACAATAGAAATTGAAATATAAGTTTGGCCTGAACATGAAACATGAACCTACATCCCCAAAGACACACCAGACAATAATAGGACATTAAAACAGTCCTCATCACTTTCACTCTCTCTTTACACAGTGATTTAGAAATCTAGAAGAGTTCATGTGTCTTCTGATTTTAATAAAGATGTATACAGCCGCTGGTCTATGCCTTCATCCTATCCCGGCTCGAGTATTGTAAAGCTTTGGTGAAACGATCTTTCCAACTCTCCGTAAGGCTGAGTCACTCAGCATTTACAAGAAACATTTCAAAACATCTCTTTCACAGACTCTTGTCATAAAAAAGGCAGCCAGATCGAGTACTGCGCAGGTTTTGATGATACTACAGTGTAGCTGTTTTTTTACTAAACTACTGACTTGTATTGTTCTCTCATTTGTAAGTCGCTTTGGAAAAAAAACATCTGCTAAATGACTAAATGTAAATGTTACCTGCAGCACAATAGCAGGCACAGAAAAGATCATAGCCTCATTGAAGATGGGGTTGGTATCATCTCTTTTGATGGAAGTTTTCTTTTTGCTGATCTTCCTGCCGTCTTGAAGAAGGTACACTTTCACAAATGGATCTGTTTGAAATCAGAAGTGGAGGTTTGGTAAAATAGTGTTACATTAAACAGGAAGTCTGCTACGGAAGGTTTAGAGGACTGTGCCAACCTGCGGTGGTTTTGCCATTAGTCCACACCAAGTTCTTTGCTTTAGCCACCACCACAGTCAGGCGTTCAGCTGTGGGTAGGTAGCTGAGTGACAGCAGAACCTCTCCGACTGCATCCACAGCCTGTGGAATCCAGACGCAGTGCACTGTCATGCTATGTATACATTTATGACGCAAAATTATGCAAAACTACAAAATGCACATATTTATCCCACAGCCATGACCTCACTAACGCACTGCATATTCAGTATGCAGGGGGGAAAAACTTTTACCCAGAAAGACATACCCTTGGACATTAGGCCATAGAGAATCTCAGAAATCCAGACTTTGTTTTGATGCACCACCAACCAGAAGCCCAGTGCAGTTCAAACTGGTATTAATGCATATGTTCAGCCCACCTTGTTCATGTCCTGCAGGTACAACCAGGCATTAAAAGGCCTTATGGACAGGTCCAGATCAGACAGTTTGAGCTCAGCCAGCCCTGCACTGATGTTCCTTTCATCTGAATCCACTCCGAATGCAGAGAAACGGAGACTGTAGTCGTCTACAGTAGCAGGGTCAAGTGGGATGGAGAAGCGCTCATCAAACAGCACGGTGAAAGCATTGCTCTGAATCTGTAAGAAATAATCTACACTTCAGATCCCTTCATTCAGTGAAAGCTGACAGAATAATGCTTTTATGTTTGTTTACTGAAATATATTTAGTATACATTAAAATATGTATATTGGTCAAAACGGAAACCTTTTGCATATTTTTATGTCTGTGCGTCTGTCCTGTGATGGACTGGTTACCCATTCCCAATGTGTATCTATTGTTTTACTCATTTAGTTAAATGGGTCCTAATTAAAACAATAAAAATAATACCTGAATAAATAATATGGAAGATATTGTCACCCATTAAAACCATTGAGCGAGTTTTGTATTACAATCTTCATTAAGAAAATATTCCACCAGGTTATGTAATGTTTTTTGTAGAAGAACCTGAGTAATTTTTTTACAGTGGCAGATCCCATCGCTGTTTATGAGCCCAGACATAAAGATTAGAAAGTACCAGGGTTCTATAAGACTAAAAGCAAAGTAAGCTGATCTGCTGCATCCTTGTGTCAGCGAGGTGAAAGGCTGCAGTGCTGTTCTCAGCTGCTTAGTAAAGCAGTCCATCTGAGAAGAGTGGAAATCAAATCTTCTCCCTTAAGCAGAAACACTAGCCATCGACTCTAATGACAGGGAGAAGTGTGACTGGAGTTAATGTGGCTGCACACATGACCTTTCAGATTGGAAAGCAGACTGGAACACTCATCTCTTTTTAAATAAAACCACAAGGCGGCACAGTGGTTTCCCGCTTCGAATCCCAATGGAGTTTCCATGTTCTCCCCGTGTCCGCATGGGTTTCCTCCGGGTTCTCCAGTTTCCTCCCATTGTCCAAAAATATGGATTCAAGGTAAATCGGCTGCTCTGATCTGCTCCTAAAGTCTGTGTGTGGCTGTGTGAGTGTGTGCCCAGTGATGGAGTGGTGCCCTGTCCTGGGTGTATTTGCCCAGTGCTTGAGAAGTTCTTCCCTGGATGGGGAACCTCTCCACGACCCTTGTAGAGTATTAAGTGGAAGATAATGAATAAACGAACTTCCGTTTGTCCTTCCATTATCTTCTGCTTAATCATCTACTATTGTTGGGGGGGGGGGGGGTCCCTTAATGAAAAGGTCCAGAAACACCCAGGATCTGGCACCAATCTGTTACTGTGAACACACTAACTATATAGGGGCATTGTAGAGCAGCCAATTTAGCTCGTTTTTAGACTGTAGAAGGAAATCAGAGAACCCACGTGGACACGAGGAAAACATGGAAACTCGAACCTGGATGCCTATTGCTGAGAGGTGAAAGTGACACCACTACCCCACCGTGATGCCACACAAAGAACTTATAAACATTAAGACAAATGCATTTATTTAATGTGCAATAATTTTTGCAGGGCGTTCCCCATGCCCATCTGGGTGCACTGGGTGCACAATATGGGGCAATTAAGAGCATTCAAATTACCTTGAATCTAAGTTTTTAGACTGTGGAAGGACACAAGGAGAACATGGAAACTCCACTAACATCGGGATTCAAACTGGGAATCCCCAGTGCTGAGAGGAGAACGTGCTAACCACTAAGCCACTGTGCCGCCCTCAACGGATTAATTGACTTATTTAATGCAACCTGATAGTAAAGGCCTTAAAGAGATGATAACAAATGATGCTAAAAGCTTTAATCGCTATTTAAAGAAGTGGACGGACCATTTGGAATTATTTAATTGGCATATATAAATTAAATATAATTAACATTAGTTTGTGATTCAGACATTTTTTGAGGCCTGCAGAAAAGGCCTTGAAGGCTCTGATCGTCCACCACCAATATATGTATAGAAATTTGTAAGTTGTTTAGAATGACCAAATGTGGTGACAAAAATTGCCTAGTAACTAAAGTCACTTACTTTCTTGAAGGTTGCTCAAAATTCCTGTCTGGTTTTTGCTTATGTTCCATTTCTGAGAAGTTACACAAATAAGATGTTTTAATTTAAATGTTTCTCCATTGGATTTTCATAAGAAAGAATGATAAATGTTGAAGCTACAATTCATTTTATTGTATGTAAAAACATTCAAATAAAAAAATGTAAAGAGATTAGTATGTATAATATCAGGTTTTTTTGGGTTTTTTTTCACTTACTGTCCCATTGCTACTCACTGCACTCACTTCCCTTTGAAGTGAATTTCCCCATAGTGGGACCAATAAAGACTTAATCATCATATCAAATATTTAAATTACATGGCCGTTTCTGTTTATATTATAGCGATTAAGAACCTTCTAATAGCTGAGACCTAAAAAACACCTGCACATATGTTCAGTAGTTGGCATAGTGAACTCAGTAACCCACACAAATCCTGGTTGAAATAAGGGTGGGTCAGCACAGAGCCAGAATACGGTAGGACTGGTTCTTATATGACAGTTAGCCATGCTTAGTTAAACTTGCATGACAGTTAGACACGGACGAACGCAAACACCCTGAGTTTTTGTCTGTTTAAGGAAAGCCATTATTCAGTACAGACAGCGTGTGGGAGGTTTCACAGTCACCTTTAAAATTCCTTTAAAGGTGACAGCAAAAGCATGTAATGCTGTGATTCCCATCAGTCACATCACACTTCAATTCACACACTGCACACACGCACGCCTACATATCCACATACAATAGTATGTCTGGTTTGTCACTCTCTCTCACACACACAAGAAGAGAGAAAGAGAGGGATCGATTGACATGTGTATTGCTCACCATAGACAGGCCTGGTCTAATCTCTGTGAGTTCCTGTTCTCCCCAGGAGCCCATTATGGCCATGTGCCTTGTATTACCCCATTAATCTGCTGATTGTGTGGCACGTTAGATTCCTCCCCCTTCTGTCCCAAGGGAAGATGTTATAGTGATGGATGGAGCCCCTGGTATAGTTTGTGTTTTTTGTGTGCATGTAAGCAGTGTGAATCTTTTTTGTTTAAAATGATTAAAATAGCAAGAAAAAGCAACATCCCACATTTGTTTTTCTAACAATTAAAAAAACAGGCAACATTAGAAACTATATTCTTAAAGGTGATAATCTGAAATGGAAGCATACGACATAAGAACAATGATGCTTCTACATATCCATCATGATGAAAAGTCTAAATCGTCCTAAATATGTTGCCATGGTGGCTTAGTGGTTAGCGCAGCCGGCTCTCAGCGCTGGGGACAAAGGTTCGAATCCCAATCTCGGTTAAGCTTACCTGTTACAAGTGGTTTTATTAGTCATATTAACAGTAGACAGTGGAACGAAACAACGTTCTCCAGGAACAAGGTGCTACACAGAACAGCACTACACAACCCAACATGAAATTGCAGATGCCCCACTAATCATGTAAGCCGCAAGGTACAAAATATGTCCAAGGTTATACGTAGATGTGAACAATGTATTTTCAGCAGCAATTGTCTATATTTGTAAAAAGTACACAATGTATTTGCAGCAATTTTGTCCTTGGTATTCGGAAGTGTGCGTTTAGTTCAGTATATTAATGCAATTGTGCATATCTGATTGTGCTCTCATTGTGGAGTTGCTCCAGGTTCTCTGGTTTCCTCCCACAGTTCAAAACATGGATTAAAGGTGAACTGGCTGCTCTACATTGCCCCATACAGTATGTACAAGCACCACCCAAAACATTCTCCCTTGGATGAGCATGGCCCCCCATGACCTTAGTTGAGGATTAAGTGGAATGAGATGATACACCTGCTGTACATTTATTCATTAATTATCTTTCGCTTATTCCTTTATGAGGGTCGCCGGGGGGGTTCCCCATGCCCATCCAGGGGAGAACGTCTTGTATGGCGTCAAAAAGGGTCCAAAAGTTTTGATAACTCAAAAACAGAATTGGTAAGCAATTTTCTTTATTGCATTTTTGCGATCACGTTCGATTTTTGTATTTAGGACCCGTTTTAATGGGTGGGCGGGATCTAGACAGTAATTGGCT
>JAOUQT010035928.1:0-11277 GCA_025769995.1 Xyliphius kryptos
AAAACACTTCTGAACCATCGGGGCCAATACATATGGAGGGCACTGCATGTCACCACGGCCATTACCACTTTAGTTTTGTTGTATTTAATTCTTACATCTGCAATTTCCTAATGAGAATTAATAAAGTATGAAAGAAAATATAATTAAAATATTTAAAACAAGCACACAGGTTTCTGGGTAGATAATATACTAGTCACTTCATGGCTCTGGTTTATGAGGGGCTGTTAACTTATGTGTAAATTGGTCGCTTCTTGGATAAAAGATAAGATAAAATTTTATTGATAATTTCATAGGAAAGTTCCAGTAACAAGTACACCGAAAACTAAAGAAGGTAAATCTCTGCAGTGTCCCGAAGTGGTAATTAAAGCAACAATGTGGATTTGTATAGGACACACACAAAACCAAACTTTGGTGAAATTTACGTGATGAGAGTGTAATTTTTTGAGGTTAAGTTATCAAATAAGTCACACTCAGCTCGCCTTCCATAGTGATTGTATATTTTGTGAATGCTTTTTAATAAATGGTGCAGTATGGTGCTGTGAAAATAGTGCTAATATTTAATTAACAAATTCTGTCCTTTGTCCTTTTCAGGTATGGCGGCTTGTGACCAACTTTCTTTTTTTTGGCCCGGTTGGTTTCAACTTCTTATTCAACATGATATTTTTGTATCCTTTATTTAAACTTCTTGTAACTTTAATAAGAGCTGGAGGCATGTTTTGGAGAGAAGCGGTGAAGATTATAAGGATGGCAGAAAGATCTGGTTGCTTTATTTGTGTTGGCTTGTACAAATTAATGGAGAATGTAGTAGTGAAGGAGTTACAGGAGGGATCTGTGATAAACGAGTACATACCAGAGAAAAAGCTTACATTTACCTTGAAGTGTATGTAATTTCTTATTTCACAAGTTCCTGTGTTTCCAAAGTCCTTAACCTGATTGTATAAGATATCGTTACTGTCGGATGCTGGAGGAGGGATCGTTCAGAGGCAGAACCGCTGACTTTGTCTTCATGTTCCTTTTTGGTGGCCTTCTCATGACTGTATCCTTAATCTATTCACTCTAATTACTGTAGCTTTATTAGTATATGTTCAACTTCTCATCCAATTAGGGGTTCCCCGTTCCCATCCAGTGGAGAATATTTCAGGCGCTGGGCAGATACACCCAGGACAGCGCACCAATCCATCACTGGGCAAACATTCACACATATACACACTATATAGGGGCAATTTAAAGCCTTCAATTCACCTTGAATCCATGTTTTAGAGCTGTGGGTAAAAAAACAGAGAAACCAGAGGAAATCCACATGGACACAGGGAGAACATGACAGCCTGGATTCCAGCACTGAGAGGTGTGAGTGCTAACCACTACACCACCGTGCCACCCCTTTATTTATTCAATTAGTAATTATAAGAAATCAGAACACAATCTAGAACGTTACTTGCATGTTTCCTTAATATAAATGTAGATATTTGGAATGTTTGTAAGCCTTGTATTTCTAGGTCAGGCATTCACCATCATGCTCGTGTACGTATGGAGCCGACGGAACCCCAACGTACGGATGAATTTCTTCGGCTTACTCAATTTCCAGGCTCCATTCCTGCCATGGGTGCTGATGGGATTCTCCCTGCTGCTGGGCAACTCCATCATTGTGGATCTTTTAGGTAAATAATCATTTTAATCGTAATTTTAAGCATAGTTCTGATTTAAAGGCTTAAATTGTTATGTCATTGAATCATTTTGAATGTCTTCACTCCATATGAGTTTGGTGTATCATATATAGTTTAATAAGCTGATCGCAGTGTATGTGTATGTAGGCATCGCAGTGGGACACATGTACTTCTTTCTGGAAGATGTATTTCCAAATCAACCTGGTGGAGGCAGATGGCTGAAGACTCCGTCATTTCTGTGAGTTCTGACACTCTGCTGTTTAGTTTCCGTGTAGAACGGGATGTTTTCACTGAGCTTTTCAAACCCGTACAATACTAAACATATCAAAAGATTATTTTGACTTAATTATTGGGGTTGAAATGGGTGGTGTAGGGGTTAGCACGCTCGCCTCTAAGTGCTGGGGAAGCTGGTTCAAATAAGCATCACGGTAAAGTTAGCATGTTTTCCCTGTGTCCACATGGGTTTTCTTCAAAATCAAAGCTCAAAGTCAAAGCCTTAAGCATGGATTTAAGGTGAATGGGCTGTTCCAGATTACCCCCATGTCAATTGCCCCTATATAGTGTGGGAATGAGCGTATGCCCAGCGATTAGATTGGCACCCTGCCCTGGAAATATCTGCCCAGAATCAGTATTATTTTTCTTCAGGTTCCCTGGTTTTCTGCCATGATTCGAAAACATAGATTTAAGGTGAATCGGGTGCTCTAAATTGCCCCCATGTTAGTTGTCCCTAACCAAATTGCTCCTATATATTGTGTATCTGTGTGAGTGTGTGCCCAGCGAGAGATTGGAGCCCTGTCCTGGGTGTATCTGCCCATCGCCCGAAACTTTTCCCTTGGGAGTGCCATCCCCCCCCCCCCCCGGTCCCTGGTCCCCGTTTGCCATTCAATACAATACAATATGACAAGTTTATGTAACAAAAATGAATGCATAAAACATTTTTTAGTTTATCTGAATTAAAATAAAACAATGTAAGATTAGGTCCTTTTGAGATAACCATATATACATTATTCATGTAACTTATTTTGTCTTTGTACTCATTCAGCCGAAACACAAATACCAAATTATTTCAGTTTACTTATTTAGTTATTCAGTTTCATGAGACACACTGATGACCTGAGTCCTGTTCATTTTGCAGTAAAATGCTCTTCGACACACCAGAGGAGGATCCCAATTACAACCCGCTTCCTGAGGATCGTCCTGGAGGCTTTGCATGGGGGGAAGGTCAGCGTCTGGGGGGGTAAAGAAATGAAGCACTTCTCACTCCGGCACATATTCATGGACTCCTGTTCGTTTTTCTTGAGCTGTAAGAAATGCCCTGGAGCAAGACCTGGAATGTACTTTTGGGTTCCTTCCGCCTTCTCCAGCTGCTTATAAAAACCCAGACTGATTCTCCCGACTGCGACATGGGTTTGGTACTGAACAAGACGTTCTGAAACTGTTGCTCTTGCTGTTTGTTTTTCATCGTGTCGTGCAACAGTGATGGCGAATATGGAGCTGCTGCAAACAAAACGCCGGGTTGACTGATGCCAGAGCAATTGTGATTTTACTTTTTTACAGAATAAATGTGTATATATATATAAAAGTGATGAAAATGGACAAGATGTCCCGGCTAGTTTTCTTTCTGTCCTCTGCAGCTGGGATTTTTAAAGAACATATCACACTGTCTCACATTCATCCATGAGGCTTACTGAAAGTGAGTCAAATGTATTGCTTATCAATATTGCATCACTTGTGTGCGCTTTAAAAACAATGGTTAACACTACTACCATATAACTACCACTATCCCTCATAAACAACAGTCTCCCCAGTTACTGTAATCATCATAACTACTTTAACCCCCCTTATTAGTTCTGCAAGTTCTCATGTTCTGCAATCCCCCTATAAACAGTTGCTACGACTTAAATAATCCCTCAAAAACATGCCACAATTACTCTAATCCCTTATTAAAAATGGTTGCCATGTCTACCATAATCCATCAAAAACAATGGTTGCCACATCTGTAATCCTGTAAAACTGTAATCCCTTATTAACAACAGTTGCTACGACTAAGATAATCCCTCAAAAACATGTCCCAATTATTGTAATCTCTTAAACAACATTTGCCATGGCTACTATAATCCGTCAAAAACAATGGCTGGCACAGCTACTGTAATCCATTACAACTCTAATCCCTTATAAACAACGGTTGCCTCAAGTACCTTATAAAAAACAGTTGCTACAACTGAAATAATCCCTCAAAACCATGCCACAATTACTGTTATCTCTTAAACAGTTGCCATGGCAACTATAATCTGTCAAAAACAATGGCTGCCACAGCTACTGTAATCCATCATATTACGTTAATCCCTCATTAACATTTGCATTATTTACTGTAATCCCTTATATACAACAGTTGCTGCGACTAAGGAAATCCTTGAAAACATGCTGCAATTTCTGTAATCTCGTGAACAACAGTTGCCATGACTACCATAATCTGTCAAAAACAATGTCTGCCACAGCTACTGTAATCATCATTACTATTCTAATCCTTTATAAAGTTGCCTCAAGTACTGTAATCTTTTATAAACAGTTGCTATGACTAAAATACTCCCTCAAAAATCCCTCAATTTAAATTCCTTATAAACAATAGTTGCCCTGACTCCATAAATATTTCATATTCACTATAATCCCTTTTAAACTGGTTGCAACAACTAATACAACTTTCATCACTACAGATGCCACAGCTACTACAACTATTTAATGACTGGCCCTGTATTTTGACCCCAACCATCAAATTGAGGTACTTGAAAGTCACTTTGGATAAAAGCATCTTCTAAATGGCGTCCTTTAGTATTGAAACCAGTCACACTTAATGTCTTCTATTAAAAATAAATGACTTTATTTCCTTATGATATAATTGTTTTATCCCATCACCAACGTGATATCTCAATATCCTTCCTTACATGAAACGCCTTTGTATTTCACATTTATATTTTATCCCAACATGTAAAGTCGATTTTCTCAAATTGTCTTTAAATACAGCGTCTTTTAATTTCCTCTTTTCATTTGTTTAAATATAAAGTTGTGAGTAAATATATGTTAAAATTGAAATCATGACTGAAGTGCAAATGTTTAACCGAAGTGAAGTTTGCTGTTCCCCTCCACTGCAGTTCAGTTCAGAAAGAGGAAAATGGAAAAGTTTAGAAATATTCTGTGGTAACCGAGAATGTCAGAATAGTGTCAGCATTCTCATGAATCAAAGTGCTGCGAAGAGTTTCTTTCTCATGCCACGTCAACGTAGTCCTCACTGACGTTGTCCTCCATACCATCATCATAAAAGTTGAATGGTTCGTTCTCAAAATCCATGTAATCCTGTTGTGTAGCATTATCTTCATAACTGTGTTGCACTAAAAGAACAAAATATGACATATTTAATGCTTTTAATATGAAGTATGATACCAATTCAGTGTTATAAAAGGTTGGATCATATTCTTAAATAATCAGATCAAGGATAAGAATGGTTCTCCTTAACATGAGAAAGAAATCTGAGAGGAATGAGGTAGTGGGGAAGTTCTCCATGCCCATCCAGGGGCTAATGTCTCGGGCGCTGGGCAAATACACCCAGAACAGGGCGCCAATCCATCGCTGGGCTCCCCACCATCATAATATTGAATATTGACTAATAAAGCAATAAGGTGTGAGAGCGGGCATGCATTATTGTGAATAACTCACAGGATTTGAAGTGTTGTTAATCAAGACACAGAGTTCCGTTACACCTCTTTTCTGTGATTTATTCACAATAATACACAACCTTGAGTGGCTTATCTACACCTATAAATGCCAAAGCCCTCACTGACTCATCACTAATTATCCCACTTCCCGAGAACCTTCCAGGATGAAACTTGGCATTGTGATCCTTTAAAAAACTATTTCTTACTTCTTTTGACTCCTGAATCAAAACGCATGACCCCTCCAGTGTCACATCGGAGTCTTCCCGATTACCTACAAATATAAAACAGGTTCTCGCTTTCCTACGTTTGATTGTTTGCCATCGACCTCAACAGCTCTGATGGATTGGGGTCTTCACCCCAAATTGTGCCTACAAATCTGAAATTTGGTTCCCTCATTTCTTATCGTGTCCTTGGAAACTCATTCATTCATTATCTTCCGCTTAATCTTCTATGGGGGTTGCGAGGGGCTTCCTCATGCCCATCCAGGGGAGAACGTCTTGGGCGCTGGGCAGCTACAGCCAGTACAGGAAGCCAACCTATCGCTGGGCACACTCACACAGTCACACACACTATATGGGGCAATTTAGAGCATTCAATTTACCTTGAATCCATGTTTTTAAACTGTGGGAGGAAACTGGAGAAGGGAGCATGGAAACGTCACATTTTAACTTTCACGTTGTTATTAAGTTCTTCCCCGTAGCACAGGGGTATTTTGCTTTACCGTATATAAAAAAGCCAAAACCGCGTGTATATTCCCTGTACAAATCCACAACGTTGCTCCAATTACCACAAAATTTGACTTTCTTTGTGGGACACTGCAGAGTTTCGTATACTTTTTACAACCACCAAGAAGTATCTTGAGCGTTATTTTTGAGTTTTTTCCACATCTTTTATTCTATTGTTTATTTTTAGATAGGGAGTTAAACCAGGAATCCCCATCGCTGAGAGGCGAGGGAGCTAACCACCACCCGGTGGCTTAGTGGTTAGCATGTTTGCCTCTCAGTCCTGTGGATTCATGGTTCGAATCCCAATCTAGGAGGAGTTTCCATGTTCTCCCTGTTTCCGGTTTCCTTCCAAAGTCCAAAAACATGGATTTAAGGTAAACTGAATGCTCTAAATTGCCCCACATAGTCTGTGTGTGTGAGTGAGTTGTATCTAGCGATAGATTGGCACCCTGTCCTGGGGCATGAGGAACCCCTCCCTCTCCTCAATTCAAAGCAGTTACAAATACATTAAAATAACATTATTGTCGATGAGGTCATGGTTTAACAAACAGCTCAGCCAATTAGATTTAAGGATCGGAACTACCCAGTTTATAATGACCAATACTGAAGTTCTTTAATATGTTCCTAAGGTCTTTAATATATCCTTTCATCTAGTTTCTGAATTACACTTCTACATGGGGTTGCAGCCTCCACCATGCTTCACTGTTGGGATGATGGTGATCAAATGCATGGAACAGGATGAGGTGTTTAATTCAGTGGACACGTTTTATTATGCAGTGTTTATTTACTGATCATCATGATGATCATCTTATCTGTATAGTGATGGCTACTTGAAAGGAGAATCCAGCAGAAGATACAGCAATAAGCGTGAAGGATAATAATACTCCTCACCAGGAAAGCCGATTTCATCCACCTCCTCATAGCCGTCTGAAAGACTCTTGCTGTCCTCAGTGTTGACTTGGTTAATGAATTGGAAGTTGATTGTTGTCTGCTGATGATGTGCAGATTCTTCTGGTTCAGTCTTTTTGAGCGGTTCTGTGCTGATGTCTTCATAACTGTGGTCCGCTGGAAAATAATAAATTCGATTTAAAAGATTTATTAAATGAGATTTATTAGATTAGATTCTTGTAAGACTACTTATAAGAAGAGTGTCACGGTGGCTTAGTGTCTGCGTGGGTTTCCTTCGGGTTCGGTTTAATCCCACAGTCCAAAAACATGGATTCCAGGTAAATTGAATGCTCTAAATTGCCTGGTTTCGTGTGTGGCTGTGTGAGTGAGTGTGCCCAGCGATGGATTGGCGCCCTGTCCTAAATGGGCGGGGAAAGCCCACCTTGACCATAGTAGAGGATGGGGCGGAAGATAATGAATGAATACTTATAAGAAACAAATGACATTTTGGGCAGTGAGCAGGATAGCATAGGGTGTCAATCCATCGCTCAGCACACACTCAAACTTGATTCTTCAATGTTGTGGGGTAGAAGTGCCAATTACTACACCACCGTGACGCCCCATAAAACATTCATTCATTATCTTCCTCTTATTCCTTTATGAGGGTCGCGGTGGGGTTCCCCATGCCCATCCAGAGGAGAACATCTCGGGCCCTTGGCAGACACACCCAGGACAGGGCGCCAATCCATCGCTGGGTACACACTCCCCAGAAAACATTTTATTTTAAAAAGATTTCAATAGTTTTTACTGACCAACTTAATTGTGCCTGAAATGTTCTTCCCTGGAAGGGCAAGTAAAGGATTAAGCAGATGATAACGAGATGAGGGACGACACGATGGTGTAGTGGTTGGCACGTTCCCTTTTCAATGCTGGGGAAGTGCAGGTTTAAATCTTGATCTGGGTGGAGTTTTCATGTAATAAAGGGTGGGTTTTCTCCTGGTTCTCTGATTTCCTTCCACAGTCCAAAAACGTGGGTTTAATGTGAATTGCTCTAAATTGCCCCTATATAGTGTGTGCGTTTGTTTGTGTAAGTCTGAGCCCAGTGACAGATTTGCGCCTCGTCATGGGTATATTCACCCAGCGCCCGAAATGTTCTGAATATAGGATTAAGAGGCAGATAATGAGATGAGATGAAAATCTCCTCACAGTCATCGTCGAGCTCCTCCACATCATCATAGTTTTCTGAGAGACTTTTGTCGTCCTGAAAGTCCGTCTGGTTCTCAAATTGGTGGTTGATGATTGGGTTCAGCAGAAGTGGAGGTCCTGCTGGCTCCATTAGTGCGTCATGTTCAGAGCTGAAGCCTTTATAACACTGTCCCACTAGAGAAAAAAAGTAGATAACCAGCGTAAACCTAAAACAGCACTGGTATTAAAATAATAGTCATAACAATTAGAAGTTCTTGTTTTTGTATTGACTTAACATTGTTACTAAAACGGATTATTGCAGTTTTTATTGATTGCTTTGACCTATTTGAAGAAACTGGGAACCTCTCAGTCTTCATCATCACCATCGCAACAGAGCAGAACACACCTCCTGCAAATGTGTTAACCCATTGGATTGGGTTAGGGAATATGAAATATTGGACCCATTGGTTAACCCAATTCTCATTGGATTGACACAGTTTTCCCACCCTTTTGCAAAACAGTTAACGCAGATGTCTTTCAAGAAGTCTAAACTCAAGGAGTTTAGCTGTGGTTACAGAACAGAAACCATATGCTCCAAGCTCTTAGAAACTCCCTGATCATTATGAAATCACTGAAAGCACCTGTCTGACACTTCTTTACAGAAGTTTTCAATTTGCAATCAGTCTGCACGCCTGTATCGTTTTTTTAAGCATGGATCGAGGAGGTCTAAGGCAGATGAGCTGTAGAGTGAAAGTAAGAGGTAGCGGGGTCAAAGGAATTAGAGTCCGTGAGCGAGGTGGAGGTATAGCTGAAAGGGCAGTGGTTTCTTTGTTTTTTTTCCAGTTTCTTTGTTTTTTTGCAGTATATAATTATAAATAGTTTTATTGTTGATTTTCCTCTTTATTAATTTTTTTAGATTTGTGTTTACTGTGTTTTTAATGTGATTAACCAGTGCATCTGTGAGTTTTTGTGCACTGCTAGTTACAAAGTACTCGTAAGTTACGCGCCAATTCAAAGACAACGTAAATTATGAAGGCATTTGGGAAAAAATTTAAGTATGTTCTTAAGTATGAAGTTACAAAGTACTTAGCTTTACGACACTTTTGGTAAATCCAACCGTGTCTTAATATTTACTTATATCTTAACAGAAGGACAGTGAAGCAGCAGAGAACTGGTTTTAAAACTTTCTTCTCACAGTTGTTGTTGTCGAGTTCCTCCACATCGTCGTAGTTTTCTGAGAGACTTTTGTCGTCCTCAAAGTCCGTTTGGTTGTCAAAGTGGGGGTTAATGATTGGCTGCGGCAAACTTGCAGCTCCTGCTGGTTCCATTAGTTTGTCATGTACAGTGCGAATGCTTTTATAACTGGGTCCCACTACAGAATAAAAAACATGGGGAAACTATTAAAAACACATTGTGAATTCAGTCATGATAAACAAGGAGAGGTAGCTTAGTGGTTAGTGTGTTGCACTATCAGTCAGAAGGTTGTGGGTTTAAATCTCAGGTCCACTGAAGTTACCATTGTGGGTCCTTGAGCAAAATCCTTAACCCTCATTGCTCCAGGGTGCTGCATCAAACCTGTGTTCTGACCCTGTAAGTCGCTTTGGATAAAAGCGGCTGCTAAATTACCAAATGCAATGTTAATTACCAAATGTAAATAAAAGTATATGAATTAACATTAACGTATTGTTATAGCTGATCAGTCTGAGTGCATTTAAACAATGTCCACTGTCCTGATTATTTAGGTCACTCTGCAACATCTCTGTTAGACAGCCACAGAAAGATATATAAACTATAAACTATATATAAACTATCTACAATGTCAGTCTTTTTATTGTAATTGCTGCACAAAATTAGAAAAAAAAACATTTTAAACTCATCTCATCTTCGTAGCTTCCGCTGGATCCTATACCATGTCCATGTACAGATACACGCAGGACAGAGCCCCAATCCTGCTCTGGCGAAACACTCACTCACTTACTCATTCGGACATTTTAGACACACATGGGGCAATTCAGAGCAGCCAATTCACCTTGTTTTTCAACTGTGGGAGAAAACCGGAAAACTTCACAAAAACCTACTTAAATACACTGAATTGGTTGCTTTAAACTACCCCTATTTAATGTGTCTGTGTGAGTGAGTGTGTGCCCAGTGATGGATGGGCCCCCCCCCCCGTCCTGGATGTATTTGCCTAGCACCCGAAACATTTTCCTCTGAATGGGCATTGGAACCCCCTCCCCTAGTATAGGATTACAACAAAGATTTTTTTTACAGCAGTTTAAAAGTGAAATTCTTACATTCATGGTCGAGCTCGTCCACGTCATCATAGTTTTCTGAGAGACTTTTGTCGTCCTGATAGTCCATCTGATTATTAAGCTGCTGATTAATGGTTGAGCACTGCAGAAGTGTAGATTCCACTGGTTTATCATATACAGAGCTAAAACCTTTAGAACTGGGCGGCACTGAAGAAAATACAAAAATAATAGTATTTATTAGACATATGAATTAAAATCAAACAATTAAATAAGTTTGGTTACTGTTTTGACAAAATAAATGTGTGAATGTGTGTGTGTGTTCTCTATGTAAATCCACACCATTGCTTTGATTACCCCAACATCTGAGATACTCTAGGACTTTGCCAAAGTCCAACGTGGTTCAGGAAGCAAAAACCGGTGATTGGTGAGTGAGTGAGGAAACGTATATTTAGATGATGTGGAAGTTGTTTTGTTTGATGTATTATATGTATTTTTTGTAGGGGGATCCAAGTTTCAGTTCCATTCTGGTGGAATTACCATGTTCTCCCAGTGTCCCTGTGGGTTTTCTCCTGGTTCTCCAGTTTCCTCCCACAGTCCAAAAACACAGATGATTGGTAAATTGGCGGCTTCGAATTGCCCCTATCTAAATGTCCCCTGTGTAGTCGGCGTCTGTGTGAGTGAATGTGTGCCCAGTGATGGATTGGCACCCTGTTAAGGGTGTATCTACCCAGCGCCCGAAACATTCTCCCTGGATAGGCATAAAGGAACCACCCGCAATCATAGTATAGGATTAAGCGGATGGTAATCAGAATCAGAATATTTTCCAAAAATTGGAAATTGCAGATGTTACAGT
>JAOUQT010035935.1:0-11277 GCA_025769995.1 Xyliphius kryptos
GTCCGTGTGGGTTTCCTCCGGGTTCTCTGGTTTCATCCCCCAGTCCAACAACATTGGATGAAGGTAAATTGAATGCTCTAAATTGCCCCGTATTGTGTGTGTGTGTGTGAGAGAGTGTGTGCCCATGGATTGGCGCCCTGTACTGGGTGTTTCTGCCCAGCACCCGAGATGTTCTCCCCTGGATGGGCATGGGGAACCCCACCACGTCCCCAGTAGAGGATTCAGCAGAAGATACTGTATGTGTGTGTGTGTGTGTGTGTGTGTGTGTGTGAGAGAGAGAGAGAGAGACTCCACCTACAGAGACTCTGTCATACGTTTGAAGCTGTTTGTGCTGAACATTCAGGAGAAAGTGTGACGTGGCGTTCTCAGATAAAACGATTTAAATGTACTTTTTCGCATGTTTACAAATGAGAATGTGAAACTGACTAACTTTCATTTTTTTTCCCCTATTCAGATCAATCAGCGGTAAAAGCGTGCACTGGAAACCGCCCTTCTCTGTGACGTCATCAGTCAAGTCGAAAATGAAAGTCGGTCACGTGGTGTTCGGGCTTCCCACTCTGTCAGCACGCACGAAACCGCCTTTCATTACGTCACCAGCCGCTGTTCGGGTTTGAAAGCGAAGAGGCGGGTTACATCATCATCATCAACATCATCATCATCATTCGTCATCATCATCAGCCTCCCAGCGGCTTTCAGTTAAACGGAAAGCACAGCGCCATCTGTCGGTGCTCTGCGTTTGAATTCTGCCGACGACCCGAAAGCTTCTGAAAGCACAAAAAAATCCCTTCAACAAATACAATTCACCTGAAACAATCATCACAACAACAACAACAATGTCCTCTGGTTCTGTGCAAATGACAACACATAAATCACACAAGCCGAAAATTCCAAATGGGCTTCCCAGTTACAAGTGGCATGCAAATGAGCCTGGCCTGGATATATAGATGACTTCTTTCTGCTTCAGCTGGTCAGCTTTCATTCACTGTCTTGTGCACATCTTTAGCCGCAGGATGTTTTTCACTGTGCCATATGTTCTGCTGTTTCTTATGTTCCAGACTGGAAATGCACTATGTGCTGACTATCATCATCATCATCATCATCATCATCATCATCACTATCACAGGAGAACGGGTGAAGTCATCCAAAAAATCTGCAACCTGGTATTTATTCTAATACATATCAATTCTTACATGTTTGTGCCTTGTAAAATACGTTGAAGTCCCTCTTTTCCTCGCTCTCCAAAGCTGTTTCAGTGTTTTAATTGTAAGCAGCTATTTGAACTACCAAGTAAAAAAAATTGAAAGAAAAAATCAAGTGGAACTTAATTAGACACTTGTAGAATTAAGCTTTAAACTCCAACTATTTAGGCAAATTTCTATAGGGCAGATCACAATTCAGTCATTATTACCCCTGGGAGGCGGCACGGTGGCTTGGTGGTTACCATGTTCGCTGAGATTCCTGCGAATTCTGCGAATCCCGATCTGGGTAGAGTTTCCATGTCCTCCCCGTGCCCGTCTCCTCCCACGGTCCAAAAACATGGATTGCAGGTAAATTCATGCATTCATTCATTCATTCAATATCTTCCACTTATTCCTCTATTAGGATCGCGTCGGGGTTCCCCCATGCCCATCCAGGGGAGAACGTCTCGGTCGCTGGGCAGATACACCCAGGACAGGGCGGCAATCCATCACACACATAATCACACACCATACAGGGCAATTTAGAGCATTCAATTTCCCTGAAATCCATGGTTTTGGACTGTGAGAGAAAACCGGAGAACCTGGAGGAAACCAGATTGGGATTCAGACCGAGAATCCCCGGCGCTGAGAGGCGAACGTGCTGACCACTAAGCCACTGACCGCTAAGCCCTTCCAGGTAAATTGAATGCTCTAAATTGCCCCGTATAGTGTGTGTGAGTGAGTGTGTGCCCAGTGATAGATTGGCACCCTGTCCTGGGTGTGTCTGCCCAGCGCCCGAGACGTTCTCCCCTGGATGGGCATGGGGAACCCCACCGCGACCCTTGCAGAGGAATGAGGGAAAATAATGGATGGATGGATGGATGGATGGATGACCTGCTCAGATCTCCAGATTTTAAGCCTATCAAGTTTGTTCACGGATGAATTGAACAGGAGCGCGGAAGCCAAAAAAGTTGTGCAACAGTGTTGGAACTTTCTGAACAATCTCAAAATTCCATTTGAATTAAAATCTAGGGTCTTTTTCATTTAACTAAGAGACTCCTTGATCCTGTAAAATTTGTTATTTGTTCTATGCTGTGATTTCAAAGTACTTCCAAGACATTAAACAATATTAAATATGTACATTTTCTTTACACTTTCATATTTTTTTCCCATTTGTATTTTTAGGGAGAATTACGACCATCGATATGCAAAAGCGAGACTGTAAATATGAATGTCAGGTATCCACAGTTTCCAGTAGAGGTGTGTAATGAGTTCAAAGGCGAATTTTGTTTAGTAAAAAAGAATTTTATTTATTATAATTTGATGTATGGGCAGCACGGTGGCTTAGTGGTTGATACTTTCACCTCTCAGCGCCGGGGTTCCCGGTTCGAATACCAATCGTGGTGGAGTTTCTATGTCTTCTCCATGTCTGCGTGGGTTTCCTCCGGGTTCTCCCGTTTCCTTCCACAGTCAAAAAACATGGATTTAAGGTGAATTGGCTGCTCTAAATTGCCCTGTATAGTATGTGTGAGCAATAGATTGGCGCCAAGTCTTTTGTGTATTTGCCCGAGACGTTCTCCCCCTTGTAGAGGATTGAGCGTAAGATCCATCCATCCATTTTGTTTCGCTTATTCCTCTACTAGGGTTGCAGTTGGGCTCCCCATGTCCATCCAGGGGAGAACATCTTTGGCGCTGGGCGCTGGGCACACACAAACACACACTATACAGGGCAAATTAGAGCATTCATTTTACCTGGAATCCATGTTTTTGCACTGTGGAAGGAAACTTTGGAACCCGGAAAACCCACTCCGACAAAGGGAGAAAATGCAAACTTTACCCAGATCGGGATTCGAACTAGGAATCCCCAGCGCTGAAAGGCAATCTTGCTGACCACTAAGCCACCGTTGCCGCCCGGCACAATTCCTGTTCATTAAATTCATTTAAAAGATTTCAACAAAATAATTTCTCTAAAAATGATTACTGTTTTATTAATTTGTCCAAAAGCTTCCATTCAGTGCCATTCATTTTGGTAGTTTGCATAATAAATACATGTTTTAATTGGATATCTTCACTTTTCCTGCCTTGACAGAAAAATAAAACGCTCTTCGTGATGGAAATGTCATTCAGCTTTGCTGCTGATCTCTTTTTGAAGGATCTCACAGCCACCAAGTGGAGCTTAACTGAGCTTCAGCAGTTACGGCATCTGCTAATCCAGCAAAGCCACTTCTACAGAACATGTGTAAGTTATTTAGTCATGTTGCTGATACATGTTCCTGACTTGCTCCTCCAAAACCCCAAAGTGGCTGAATAATATTTGAATCTGGTGAGTGTGCAGGTCATGGGAGATGTTTAACTTCACTTTCATGTTCATCAAAGCAATCTTTTGAACTCTGCACCCATAATGTTGGGTGCATTGCAATATTTGAAGCAAAACTGTGCTCTTTGAATGATACTCTGCTCATTGAACCTTCACACTCTGCTCTTACTGGTGCAATGTGCAATGATGAAGATTGGCCACCAGGCTGCTCCAATTTACCCATGAAGCCTAAATGACCGGTATTTCAGTTTCACTGTCCATCCCCTGTATACCCCAGCGTAACATCATGACCATTGATGGTGATACTCACTGTTATTCAATTCACCCATAACAGTACCTGTTTGTAGGTGGGGTATACAGTATATATAGGTATATTAGAACATTTTAATGTATGAAAAATGATTTTCCTTAGGTTGAGTAGAATCATATTGTGACGATTAGACTGGGGCATGTGGTGGCTCAGTGGTCAGAGTGTTGGGCTAGCAATATGAAGGTTGGGGGTCCACCAAAATGACCAATGTGGGTTTTTTGCTTCAGGCTGCTGTATCATCCCCATGGTCTGGTCTTGGAATACTTGTTGGTTTGAAAACCCCACCGTAGTACGTGTGGGGTTTCAATATCTATCAGAAATGTTCCATATGTAAATTGGTGACAGGGTCATAAATGTCCAAGGCTCAGTGATACATATGGGAAGTGAAGACTGTTCCAACAGACTAAGATTACTGAAGAAGTGAATGCTGGTTCTGATAGAAAGGTGGTAGATTTTGGCATGTATAAAGCATGATCTTGCTGACCGCTGTCCAGTGCTGAAAGCACCAACAATAGACTGAGCATCAGAACCGGGCCATGGATCGGCAGAAGAAGGCAGTCTGGTTTGTTAACACATGTTTTCTTCTACATCACATGGATGGCTATGTGTGTGGGTCACTTACCTGAGGAACACATGGGAAGAAGTGTGAATGTTCTTCAAGAAAACTATGTGTCCTGCCATGGAGGCACCACCTTGAATCTGCTGCCTACATCGTGGTGACCGGTACCACAGCACATCCTCAGGGGTCTAGAGGAGTCTATGCTTTTATAGGTCAGGACTAACACAATATTAGGAAGGTGGTCATGATGTTAGACCACATATGCAGTGTGTCTTGTTTTTATTTACATATCATCTCCACTTCTTCTTCTTTCGTTCTTTCGTTTCGTTTGATTTAGGCCTCTGCTGATAGCTTTGCTGACGAGGATGTGAAACGCTGGAGACATTTCTGGACCAGTTTAAATGATTCAATGTCTGAAGAAGTAAGATGTCTTTGTGATTCCACCTGTTTATTGTTATTTCACAGTGACGTTGGTTGAATGCTGTTCATTGCTTATTTCTACAGAATACCAGCCCTTGTGCATGGGAGAACACTCGCACACTTGTTCTGCACATTATACGCACTTTTTACAAGAGATTTACTTCAAAAGCAAGAAGAAGAGTCGTGTGTTAATACTTTAAATCACTGCATATTTTAATGGAAATAAAAAAAGATTACTGCGGTGTACATCTGAATAAACATTAAAGTTCTAATATCTTGTTATTTATACCTTGTATAAATCTAATATAGATATCATTATATCTGTATATTAGTAAATAATGTGTGCGCTGTGAATTTTGTTTGTAAAATACCAAATATTTATTTGAGTACTTGTAATTAAATGTTTTATTTTTAAGACTTTTACTTTATTTATTCAATGGGTGTGATGTGGGTGGCATCTCATTTTTGACGAATCCGTTGCTATTTCCTGCATTCTGGTGGATTTTGAGATTTAGCAACATTGAAAACTTGTTAAACACCTACTTTTACCTACAAAGGTGAATTAATTTAATTACTTATTTTTTATTTTATTTAGTTTTTATGTTTGTTTCTGAGCGTTGAGGATTCCTGGTTCGAATCCCAATCTGGATGGAGTTTCCATGTCCTCCCCATGTCCAGGTTTTCTCCGTGTTCTCCGTTTTTTTTTACCACAGTCTAAAAACATGGATTCAAGGTTATTTGGTTGCTTTAAATTGCCCCTATAGTACTTGGGGTTAAGAAGCCAGCTTTGCGGCCTGAAGGTCCCTGGTTTGATTCCCACTTCCACCAAGAACTATGACTCAAGTGCCCTTGAGCAAGGCGCCTAACCCCAATTGCTTTTCAGGCACCGTATATACAGGGCTGCCCACTGCTCCGGGCACGGTGGATGGAGCCATTCTGGAAGAAAACCTGTTGGAGTTGAAAAAGATCTGAAACTGGGACGGAGATTTATCTTCCAACAAGACAATGATTCAAAACATAAAGCAAAATCTACAATGGAATGGTTTACAAATAAATGTATCAAGGTGTTCGAACTGCCAAGTCACATGCCAGACCTGAATCCAATCGAGAATTTGTGGAAAGAGGTGAAAACTGCTGTTCACAAACGCTCTCCTTCCAACCTCACTGAGCTCCAGCTGTTTTGCAAGAGAGAATGGGCAAAAATGTCAGTTTCACGATGTGCAAAACTGATACAGACATACCCCCAGCAACCTGCAGCTGCAATCGCAGCAAAAGATGGCGCTACAAAGTATTAACGGAAAGGGGCACAATAATATTGTACTTTTCAGTTGTTTATTTTTTTTTAAATAAATATCCAATTAATTTCGTTCCACTTTCATATCTTTATGTTTGAAGTGGAAAAAGGTTGAAAAGTTGAAGGGGGCCGAATACTTTAACAAGGCACTGTATATGTGTGTGGATGTATTTTTCTGTGTATAAGCAAAATAGATCACTGAAATAAACTAAAATAAACTAAAAATTGGTAACTTTAGTGGACAGGGACTTTGAACCCGAACCTTCAGATCCATTGCATTTACTTTATACCCAGGGGTCCCAGGCCAGCACAGAAACCCCCTTGGTGGGCTCGTTATGTTGCATCAAGCCTGCTGCATTCACTGCACCTGCATGTTGTAGGCACCCTGGAAAACCCGGAGAGGACTTTCAGTGGTGTGTGTATTCTCCCATCGATCAAATGTAATGGATTCCTCAGAATGCAAAGAAAACATCGCTTGATGAAGTCATCCTTTGGGTGAAATATGTGTTTTGGGGCAAACGAATGATTACGCAATGTGGAGAAGCCACGCCCCCTTGCGATTCACGCCCACTCCTGTGGTTCCCCATGACGTCATGCGGAAGCGAAAGCAAAAACGCCGGTGATTTTGGCTGTTCGAGGGAAGGCAGCTTCTCACAGAATCTCCAGATTTTAATGTAAAGGTGAGACAAATATAACATTAGTTAATATTGTTTTTAGTTAATATTTACCTGCTGTAGCTAGAAAGAATTACATAACACCTAAGAAACGTTTTTGCTTCGACTGAGGCGTTGCGTTTCCGTTGGTTTTGAGGATTTAAACCGAATTAAATACATATATGCGTTACATATATACAAATATATATAATTATACTAAACGTTAGCACGTTTTTACATTCATAAATAGATTCCCAGCTTCAGGCCGAAGGTTGAAAGTGAAAGGAAAAGAGGAGGAGCTGTGTTCACTGCAGGTACGTCTCCTGTTTTCTGTTTCCTTTTTGTTTTTAACAAATAAATTGGACTGTTCGGCAACATGTCACAGTTAAAGATTTTAAGAAAGCTGGGTAAAAATGCAGCCACAGAGATCAGGGATGTATTTTGCACTTTTTGTGTTTGTCAGTGTGCTGGA
Organism: Xyliphius kryptos; assembly: GCA_025769995.1. Taxonomy (NCBI): domain Eukaryota; kingdom Metazoa; phylum Chordata; class Actinopteri; order Siluriformes; family Aspredinidae; genus Xyliphius; species Xyliphius kryptos. The sequence goes on from JAOUQT010035935.1 coordinate 7,204, forward strand.
GAGGAGCAGCGCCTGCGACTGGATCAACAACCAGTACAGAGTGAAGAGCGGATGGTGTCTCTCACAGCTGGAGAAAATGGTGAGAGACCAGAGTTTTATTTCTTTTAAAGCCTCACAAATGATTACAGCACAGTGTGGCTCACTCGGATATCAGTTGGACTTCTATTGTGCATTGTATTTAATATTATAGGATCATAATTATTAATCATCCTCCACTCTTTCTGTAGAGAGTTTGTATGTTCTTTAATGTCTGCGTTGGTTTGCTCCTGGTGTCTGATGAATTTGAGATACTTAACTGCTCTTAGATGTGAATTTAAATTTGTTTTGCCTGCGTCTCCCCGTCACTTATGTGTCACACCTGTCAGAAGTTTGAACACACCACATTTTTACAAAGAGCCTATAGAGTGCAAGTTGTACAGTCATTTTAAAGAATCACTAATGGGGGGCTTTGATGGGAATCTACAACTTGCACTCTTTATAGACTGTTTATAGACTGTTTGTGAAAATTACGATTACAGTGGTGTTATAGTTTACTGCAGTGACTTTTATTTACATACATTACACACAGACATTTGGCAGACACATGAATCCAAAATATGTTTTGCAACTTTGCAGCCCCCTTGGAGCAATAAGGGTTAGGGGCCCTGCTCAAGGACCCACATTGGGGCAGTTGTAAGCTTGTGGTCTATTCTTAGTCCCACCAAGTACTATGGCTGTAGTGCCCTTGAGAAAGGCACCTAACCCCGATTTCTCCCTGAGAAATGTCTTGCTCTATTATCTATTTCCTCCACTTACCATATAGCTGGACTTTGTAGTTTTACAATTACAGACTGTAGTCCAGCTGTGTTCTTGTTTTTGTTCGCCCCCTGTTGGTCAGGAGCGTCACAGAACAGGTAGAATTTGGGTGGTGGATTGTTTATTGTCAGTTCTGCAGTGACACCGATGCGCTGAGGGGTTTAGTGCTCCTATAGTTTCAGTTCTCCACCTCAGTGACACTGCTGGGATAGGAATAATGCACCAGCCAAATAATACTAGCTCTGTGGTGGATTATTGAGGTTCTGACCATAAGAACAGAGTAAAGGGAACGTCCATGGTATGTACTGTAGTTCTGGAACTGTAGAACTACAAAGTCTTTACAGTAAGCGGATCTGATAACATGGACAATGTGGAGCCAAATACAGTATATTCTTTAATTAGTATGATTATAGTTATTAGTATTATTAAAAACATGTCATTAGTTATATTCTATAGGTTTGTTAACATTCATTACCGGCTGCAGAGTTGATCTTACGTTCTTTGAAATCTTTAGGGTGGAGAGACTGATGCCATTCATGAACACATACCGTTTCCAAATAAAGTCTACAGTCACGTTGAAAAGGCCCAGGTAACTTAAAATACTTCCTTAAATGATAAACATTCATGAATGATACCCTTAAATGCCTTCGTATTCACAACACTGCTCATTTTTTCAGATTGTGGATGAATTAAAGTTGCTCGCTGTGGCCACGGAGCAGATGGTTGATCTCTTCAGCGCTGTATCTCATCAAGATCAAACCGAATGGGACAATAAGATCCTGGATGATTTGTTAAACATACTTCATACCCGCCAGCTGAAGGAGCTTAACAACTGTGTACGTCTGGCCTTCTGATGTCGCACACATTCTACTGCATTAAGAAGAATAATTGTATGTTCTAATGTATTATGTATTTAGACTTGAATTAAATTTTCTCCTCTTTTTCCAAACAGGTTAAACAACATGGTGGGACGACGGGACACTCGCCCAGTGAAATCAAATTGCGAAGACACTTTAAAAAGTTGAAGCACATCCTTAAACAATCTGTAAGTGTATTTATCTAAGTATTTATTTCTATACTTTCATATGTTGTCGGGTCGAGGCGGCACGGTGGCGTAGCGGTTAGCACATCCACCACTCAGTGCTGGGGATCCAGTGTTCAGGGTTTTGTGGTTTCCTCCCACAGACCAAAAACATGGATTCAAGGTGAATTGGCTGCTCTAAACTGCCCTTATTTAAATTGCCTGAATGTGTGCCCAGCAATAGATTGGCGCTCTGTCCTGGGTGGATCTGCACAACATACGAAACGCCCTATGACCCAATTAGAGGATTAATTGATTATGTCAATTTGAATCATGCCGAAAGTCCCTCGTACTGTAAACTGTAGACCAAAACCCAATGCTCTGAGACGAACTAAACCGGACCCTGACATTTGTTTTTGTATGTTTGTAGAACTACAGCGCTAAATCCCTGCAGAAAATCAAGTCTGTGGTGCGGCATCACCTCAGAAGGATGGACATCATTGCTTCGGACGTCAGGAGGAAGACGACGGAGCAGAATTAAAAGCAGACTTTTATATGCAAATCGAAATATCGTGCCAGTAAAGTATTTACGGAGCAACTTCTGGACACATCTGGACATGTATTTCAGTCAAACAATGTTATAAATGACAGTGGTTATTTATTTATTTTATTTATTCCATTTTTTATTTATTTATTTATTTATTTATTTATTCAATTTCTGTGTTAAGTCATAAAAACGACATCTGGTTATTTATATTATTTATTTTTTTATTTATTTAATAATTTTATGTATTAATGTATTTATACCATTTTTGTTGTATTGATATAATTATGTCAGTTTGAATAAATATGGATTTTGATAAATACTGAATAAGTTGTATTTGTTTGAAGGGCGGGGGGAGGTGAATAATTGTGTACGAATAATTATTAATGGAGAGAGAGAGATGTAATGGAGTGACATTAGTTCGCTTGGGCGAGTTAAACACAAAGTCGGGCTGCAAATTTATGAATCAGCTGAAGAGAGCTGATTGTGGAAGCTGGGAGACCGGAAAGCAAAGCATTACAATAGTCGAGGCAGGATAGGACGAGGGCTTTGATCAGCGGCTGACTACCATCACTTTGCTGTTGCTAAATGAATTTCGAGTGAACATACAAAACTAACATGGCATTATTTCCAGACTGTGAATCGATAGGTGATTGCTTTTGAAGTCACTGGTTGCTCAGCCTCCTCCACCTTCAGATTCACTGAGCCTGGAAAGTTTGGAAGGTTCAACAGTGGTACCGCTGCAGAAGGGACACCCAGCACCTCCTGTGAGGAATCCCACATTTCGCAGAGTGACTCATTCTGCAGTCCGGTGTAGGTGTAACACCGAATTCTGTGTCCTAACGGATCCAGTAATCGTAGAGGGCGCTCACAACCGAAAATCACCCCCACACACATATTTATTATACATATATACACATATATAACTCTGCTTTTAAAGGGGCTTCTCGGTTCGAGTCCCGATCTGGTGGAGTTTAAATGTCCTCCCCGTGTCCGCATGGGTTTTCTCCCACAGTCCAAAAACATGGATTCCAAATAAATTGAATGCTCAAAATTGCCCCATATAGTTAGTATGTGTGGATATGTGACTGAGTGTGTGCCCAGCGATTGGCGCCCTGTCCTGGGTGTATCTGCCCAGCGTCCGATATGTTCTCCCCTGGAGGACATGGGAAACCCCACCGTAACCCTAGTAGAGGAATAAGCGGAAGATAATGAATAAATGAATGGATGAAGGCTTTTTAAGGTGGAACTGAATGTTTTAAAGGACTATAAGCAATGTGATTCTTAAAAAGAATGTATGTCATAATTCTTATTATTTTATTTAAAATGGTCACATTATATAAGATTTGGTTATTGTTAGGGCGGCACGGTGGCTTAGTGGTTCGCATGATCGTCTCTAGGCGCTGGGTATTCCAGGTTCTAATCCCCAACCTGGAATTCCAGGTTCTGCAATCCATGTGGGTTTCCTCTGAGTTCTCCGGTTTCCTCCCGCAGTCCGAAAACATGGATTCAAGGTATAATGAATGCTCTAAATCACCCCGTATAGTGTTTGGCTGTGTGAGTAAATGTACCCAGCGATATTTCGGCACACTGTCCAGGGATGTTCGAGACGTTCTCCCCTGCATGGGCATGGGGAACCCCACCGCGACCCTCATACAGGATTCAGTGAAAGACAATGAATGAATGAACACCTGATCTTTAAACATCTGTTCAT
>JAOUQT010035941.1:0-11276 GCA_025769995.1 Xyliphius kryptos
GATTGGCGCCATGTCCTGGGTGTTTCTGCCCAACGCCCAGATGCTCTCCCCTGGATGGGCATGGGGAACCCCACCGCGACCCCAGAAGAGGAATAAGTAGAAGATAATGAATTAATGAAAGGTCCTGCAGAATCTCTGGTTTGTTCAAATAACGTGAGGTCATATAAGTACTAACTAGATGGTTTGGGTCAGAGTACATGGTCAACCATGATACAGCATCCACAGCAATGGGGGTTGAGGGTCTCACTCAAGAGCCAACATTGGCAACTTCATTGGCTTTGGGATTTGAACTGCCAACCTTCAGGTTGATAACCCAACACCCTAAACACCGAGTGACCACACCCTTGTGTTAAAAGTTCAGAAGTAACTCATGGACTGAAACCAATCTTAGTCTCTGGGTGAGAAATCGTGGAGTTAGTAATGAGACTCCTGTCTTTAATAAACAAGATAATTATTCTAAATCTGAAACAATGTGGGAATTATTATCTCTACTAAAACTGTTGAAGTCTTTTTATTATTGTTATATAGTTGTGAATATTCTTTGGGATTATAGTAGTTTTGACTACATAATGGCATTTCTCTGACAACGTGCTCATAATTAATCTGTATATATGTGTCTTACGTTAACATCAGTCATCGTAGCAACATAAGGATGTGGGTCACTGACATTTAAGAGTCAGTTTCAGAAATGTATTTAACAGAATTCAGTCTTTATTACAGTTGTATCTATCCTGCAGCTTCCTGTATGATTAAGTTAAATCATTTTCCCTCAACAATGTTCTCCATTGTGTGATTACTGCACCACTACAAACCCCTGAGGCCACGGCTTTTTGGTTTCAACCCACAGCTTTGGATTTAGTATTTACGTCGGCCAAAATGTACTTTGTTTATTGTGGAAGAGAATGGGATAGTTCCAGACCAGGCACTGGCTTCATGTCGGGGAAAGAGAGCCAAGAGTTTACTGCCAGCAGATTGCTCTGCCCACTCCGAGGCTTAAAGCCTATCTGCATAAAGTCCATTTAATCTGTGTGCAGCATGAGGTGTATTATTTTAGACGTGTGGGAGGTGACTGTATAGCTCCTCATTTAAGAGTTTGTGTGTGTATAATCCACACAGTATACAGGTTGTGTTTGATTTCCATACTCCATAAGTTTAATGGTCGATTAAAAGTGTATCACATATACATCATGGATATCAAGCATGTAGCCATCCAGCAGTTTGGAATAGGCCCTATATGTTCCAATATGCACATATCCAGATTAGTTCGATCTGAAATTGTTTGATTGCTTGACACAGAGCCCTAAAGTTCACTTACATTTACATTTGGTTATTTAGCAGACGCTTTTATCCAAAGCGAATTACAAGTATCCCAACTTGGTTGGGATCAGAACACAGGGTTGATACAGCACCCTGGAGCAATGAGGGTTAAGGGCCTTGCTCAAGGACCCACATTGGTAACTAGAGTTGGGCCTGTAGTCTGATCTTGTTTAATTTTCTCATGATGCTTGTGGATGTGTCTTCAAATGCTGACATGAGTTCACTTTATATCAACACAGGAGATTTAAATTAGAAGATTTTTAATTCAGTATTTACATAATATGAGTAAATTCTGCACACTGTAACTGTAATATTGTAAATTGAAATTAAACTTGTTTGTAAATACAGCTCTGGAAAATATTGAGACCACTGCAAAATTACCAGTTTCTCTGATTTTGCTCTTCATAGTATATGTTTGATTAAAATGAACACTGTTCTTTTAATCTTTAAAATACATCCTTCACAAAGATGAACCTGCCCAATTTCAGCCTTGCTGGGAAGAATCCCCAGATCATCACCGATCCTCCACCAAATTTCACAGTGGGTGCAGATACACTGTCTTGTGCGCCTCTCCAGGTCTCTGCCTAACCAGTAGACTCCGATTGGACTCAGTTCTCTATGGACCGTACTTACTGTCTTTTGCAAACTTCAGCCTTGCTCTCCTTTGCTTCTCATTGATAAAAGGCTTTTTTTCTTGGATTTCTATGACTTGAACCCTGCCTCTAGGTGCCTTTTACAAAATGTTCTGCACTTTACCCCATTTGCCTTTTGTAGGTCATTTGATGTCAACCTGTTGTCGAATAAGATTAGTCATCCCAGTTAGTGGAGAATCAGTTTTGCCCTCTGCCAGTCTGTCGCTTTGTTGTCCCCAATGTCTGGTGCTTGACCGTGTTGTAATGAACTGTCGTATTCAAAATTTTAAGGATAAAAGCACTTCTTCTGCTAGTAAAGCCAGAATCAGCATTTCTCCGTTTATGACAGTCATTCCATTCCGATATCAATTGAATTTCAACCCAAGTACACTTAATTCTACTTAATGTGCTTCTGAATCGTTGATCATCTGAACCAAATCTTGGTTACAGGTCGTCACTGTGCTGTTTGGGGAATTGGTGTGCACCACACTCAACAGAGGAAACGAACAAAAGTGTTGCGTCAGTAGAAAATTATAGACGAGCAAGTTGATGGTAAAGCTTATAAGACCTTCAAACAGCTTGATGATTGTGTGACTACAGTTGTGCATATTATTCAGAAATGTAAGATCCATGGGACTGTTGCCAAACTCACTGGATGTGGCCACGGGAGGAAAATTGATGACCAATCAAAGAGACGCATAATACGAAAGGTAACAAAAGAGCCCAGAAAAACTAGGACAGATAAGGCAACAATGGAACTTTTTGTGAAGGCACATCTGCTCTATGTTTACAGACTAAAAAATTAGGTCTAGAAATGTCCCTACTGTGAAACATGGAGGAGGTTCAGGGGCTGCTTTGCTGTATCTTGCACAGGATGTCTGAAATATGTTCAGGGTGCAGTGCAATCTCAAGACTGTCAAGGGATTCTAGAGAGAAATGTACTGCCCAGTGTCAGAAAGCTTGGTCTCAAGTCGCAGGTCATAGGTCTTGCAACAGGATAATGTCCCAAAATACACAACGCATAACAACCAAGAATGTCTAAGATGAAATCAGTTACAGGTATTGTTTGACTGCTGTGATTGCCTAAAAAGGTCATGCAACAAAATATTAAGTTATGGGTACCATCGTTTCCGTCCAGGCCTGTTTAATGAGTTTTTTATTTTTTTTTTTTTTTTTAAATAATTCTTTTGAAGCATGGCTAAAAAGCAATGTTTGACTTTCATTAGTTCATTTTCATAGTGTTCTTATTTATTATTAATATTATTACTTTTGTCAGATTTAAGTTTTTGTTGTGACCATTGTGGTTTTTTTATTTCATTAACTGTGAGGTGTACCAACAATTTTGTCCACATGTGCATAGACAAAATTACATTGAATCTGACATATATTTATTTATTTGTTGGATTGATTGATTGTATAATGAATAAATGATATATAAAAAAGATAACACAAACTTACCAAAAATTTTGCTTTTTATTGCTAGCATCTAATTCAACCCAAGTGTATTTTCTGCTAATCATTGTAATTGCGGTTGTGTTGTACTTGGTGAAAATAAGGATATTTATTATTTTCAGGAGGTCACTGTATGGACTATATCCCTACAAGACAAGAATGATCAGGCTTGAGGGGCTGGCTGACCCCTCTGATGACTGGGACATTGTGGAGACTATCGGTGAGGGCACCTATGGCAAGGTTTTCAAAGTCACCAACAAGAAGGATGGAAGTCAAGCAGCTGTAAAAATTCTGGATCCTGTTAATGTGAGCATTCATCAAGCAGTACTTTTATTTATCTAATAATCTAATCATATCATTCTGTCATTTCACTGGTCCCATTCATTCTTCTGGTAATCCGTCCATCGTTCTGTCCATCCATGTATTCCTCTCGCGACCCATACATCTCTCAGTGCATTATTGAGGCTGTCACCTATTTTTTGGTATATGCAACCATTGAATCATCTATCCTTACTGTCTACCCATGCATCACTTTGAACATTAATTTGCTATCCTTTCCTCTGTCCATTTATCCATCTATTGTCCATTGCATCTGACCTTCATATTTGTTTGCCTATCCCTCTGTCCACACATAGACAGAACCTGTAAAAAAGTAAATAACTATCAATATATTTAATTATATGCACATATAACTCCTTAGAAGCCTCCCTGCTAACCCTCCCATGTGTGTTATACAGATACAAGCAAAAATTATTTATTTATCCTTCATAGACTCAGGTATCAATTTGACAGGCAATGCTAGTAAGTTTAAAAAATTCAAAAATCAAATTTGTTTTTCATTTACAAATTTAACAATATATACAGAATGTTTTCTCTGGTTTCCCCCAACAGTCCAAAAATATGGATTCAAGGTAAATTGGCTTCTCTAAATTGCCCCTATAAGTAGTGAGTGTGTCTGTGAGTCTGTGCCCAGAAATAGATTGGTGCCCTGTCCTATGTGTATATGCCCAGCGCCCCAAACATTCTAATACGACTCAAGTATAGGATTAAGTGCAAGATAATGAATGAATGAATAAATGAATGGATGGACATTTTTAAACAAAAATCATTGCAAAGTCACAATTTACTAGTTTAAACATTGGAATGGTCACATGCTCTATATAGTGAACAGTGGAAACAAGATTTTCTCATGGTTTCCGACACAATCCTTAGAGATGGGATAAAGAACACAGACATCCAGGAAAACTCGATATAGAGGTGTTTAGTCAGGAAGCACTCTGAGCACATCCCTGTGGTGGTGGTCTGGGAAATTCCAGGTAGGAATTGACCACAGGGTGAATCAAGTGCATGTTGGTTGTATAATATATGATTTGGGAATGCCTTAGGTCACCTCGTGGATATGAACAGGAAAGGGAATGTCTAAGCTGCCTTTGATCAGCCACCAGTGTCTGGTATCAGAAAAGAGGCAATTAATGATTTTTGAGGGTGGTGAGGGAGTGTGCCTTAATTAAATCATTAAGCTCAAATGTCAAGGGTTAAGAGATTTTTATTTTTTTCTTGTTTTAAATGTATTATAGCAATATTGCAAGGGAGGGCTTTATGATTGTGAATAAATAATTGAAAAGATATTGGGCATGGAGCATAACATAAATAATCTCTATAATGGTACATGTTTGCATTTATACAAATATGGTCAGAGATGTGCATTACTATCAGCAGTGTCACAGCTGGTCAAATGGTTCAGCCAACCAGATTTAAGGACCGGAACTAGAAGTTTAATAACTAAATATGATGTTTTTCTCTGTTATGTTAGTTCAATAGAAACTTAAGGATTTTTTTATTTTGCTCTATACCTTATAAACAAAAATATGGGGATACCTCTGTATTACACACCAAAACAAACATATGACTTTTTGTTGGTAAAGCTTTTTTTTTTTTTTAAACTTTGTCTTTATGAATATGTGAAGCAACAGTAGTGTTGCCTGTATTTTTTATTTTATTTTAAATTTATTATGCCACTAAGCTGACATTGAATATGTCCTCCAATCTGTTTTACATTTTTTATTAATAATATTTGCACTGCTGCATATACACACACTGGCTTCTGCTATTAAACTTTCGAATTCGGATTTGAATATTAAAGTATGGTCTAAAGTAATTTTTTAATCAAGCCTTTGCCATGTTGTTCTGTTGCAAATGTTATCAATAGTATAAATTGTGCAGAGGGTACTAAAGTTGTTTGCAAAATGCCATCAGGTACTTTTGAGTAAATTCGGTTACATCAATCCAAATCCTTACAATCATGTTTTAAATTTCAAAGTCTATGGAGGCTGGATTTATCTGGTGCTCACATGTTGTAGTGATTAATTTAAATACATGTAGTTTTATCCTTTTTATTTAGGATGTTGATGAGGAGATTGAAGCAGAGTATACTATCCTACGCTCGCTTTCAAACCATCCTAATGTGGTGAAGTTTTACGGAATGTTCTATAAGATGGATGACCTTACTGGAGGACAGCTGTGGCTCATTCTGGAGGTTAGATCTATTTATTTGGACAGATTAATTTTCTTGGTATTATTAAGAATTGTAACTTGAGAATTGCTCATTTTTAGCCCTGTAATATCAAAACTCATTTGAAATAAACATTTTTTGAAGTTCCTTATTTTTTAATTTAAGACTAGCTGACTACCCTTGCTTGAGCTGACTCACTTGTCAGGTGATTACAACTTGTAGTGTAGGCCTGTGTATAGGAGTATGCTTGGTTGTGTTTGCTAGCTGTATAGAAGGAACCATCAAACATAAGGAAGGGAAAAGTGTTTTGTTTTTGCAAGAACATGATGGGAATGAGTCTGCAAAGTTCGCGACAGTGAAGAGATTGATAAATGTTTTGAAAACTGTTTGTAAAATCAGCATGTTATGAAGGTTACTGGTAACGAAAAGAAATGTAAAATGGGGATGTGGGAGAGAATGTACTTGTTAAATGAAGGTGTTACGATGTAATGACTTCTTTGTATAAAACGTTTGCTATGCAACCCTGTGGCTGGAGTATGATAAAGCTATCAGCTGAGCTAACTCTGGAGCAGGCCACGTAGAGCTGGCCGTGCGAGAAACAGTCATGTCTCAAGTCCACACCTACGATTTTGAGAGACTGACCCTGAGTTTTGTTAATAGTTATTGCAAAGCACATTTTGGATTGTGTCCCCTGGTGGGCCCCATGGGAATTTTTGATATCTCTATGAGTGTAGAGGTCGTCCTGTACATTTCTGCCAAATGTGAAGTATGTGCGTGGAAATGTCCAATTAAAGCATGACGTGTATTTTGGATTGGGTCCCCTGATGAGCCCACCATGGGAATTTTTGATATCTCAATGAATGTAGAAACAATCCTGGTCATACCTGCCAAATTTGAAGTTTATGGAATGTGTGGAAGGGCCGAATTAGAGTAGGGCCCATATTTTGATTTGGGTCCCTGGTGGGAATTTTTTGAAATTTTCGATATCTTAATAAATGTAGAAACAATCCTGGACATACCTGCTAAATTTGAGGTTTGTGGGATGTATGGAAGATTTTTATTGGAGTAATCCCTTGGTGGCTCCCCAGTGGGAATTTTTGGGAATTTTTGATATCTCTGAATGTAGATGTCGTCCTGTACATACCTACTAAATTGGAAGTATGTGATGTGCGTGGCAATGTCCAATTAAAGCAGGACCCGTATTTTGGATTGGGTCCCCAGGTGGGCTCCCCGTGGGAATTTTTTGATATCTTAATGAATGTAGAAAAAATCCTGGACCTACCTGCCAAGTTTGAAGTTTATGGGATCTGTGGGAGTGCCCAATTAGAGTAGGGCCCATATTTTGAATTGGGTCCACTGGTGGGTCCCCCGTGGGAATTTTTTATATCTCTATGACTAAGTTTAAGTTTATGGGGTGAGTAGAAGTGCCCAATTTAATCAGGGACTGTGTTTCAGATTGGTCCCCTGGTGGGCTCCCTGGTGGGATTTTGACAGTGTAAACTGCTTAGTGGTTCCTAGTGCATGGTGGGGAACGACTGTGCCAAATTTCAGTCAGTGAGGTGAGTGAGGGCTTTAGGTTTTATAGGTAAAGATTTAGATTTCCATTTTTCACAACCTTTTACTTTTTTTCTGTGGTACTATTCATGTTACATCTAAAAAATGACCCAGTGAATAATAGATGTGTGTAAACTTGTCTCATAAAAGGGCCTGGGCCGTGTGTGAGTGCTATTTATTTTTACCCTGTAACTAATAATGCAGAAATGAACAGGGACTCCAAAAGCATTTTATTCTCTCCCTCAGTTGTGTAATGGGGGTTCAGTAACAGAGCTGATAAAGGGATTGCTGATGAGGGAAAAACGTCTGGAGGAGCCTGTCATCTCATACATCCTCTGTGGTGCTCTGCTGGTAGGACATAAACACACACTGCTCACACAGGCCCCTAAGTCAATCTGCTATCCGAATAGAGGTGGGTGGCCAAGGTAGCCAGCTCAGCAGTCTGTGACTTGCACAATTCTAAGTCAGGATTACAAAGGCAGAAGTAGAAAGAACGATCAACAGTGATTTCATAAATGACAAGTAAAGGAGAGGGTGCTTTTGTTCCCCGTCCCCTGTTTTAATGATTCACAAAGCATTTAAAGGCTTATTGCCTTCTTTTTTTAGTCTAAACCATTTATTGTGCAATGCAATTTTTGAAAAGGTTTAGACATTTTATGAAGTGCATTAAAAAAAACAACTAAAGATCGTGTTAATCATGTAACTAAAAAAATTACAATTTTTTTTTAAAGACTAGGCCACTGTATATGATGAATAATTATTTTTTTGACTGTTATGACTGTAGCATCAACAAAAGTTTACTAAATTACCTTTTATTTATTTTAAATTTGAAATGGTTTGAGAACAAAAATAAAATTAGAGAGACATTAGCCTGAAAGATACCATTAGCTATAGTCTACAGACTGTAAAATGTGTTAAAGATGTACACGTAGGAGACTTATGGGAGTGACATCTCTAACTTTTTATTAATAAAATGTACAACTTATCAATTACAAATGGTTTCGACCTACAGTGCCTCAGTTACCCATTTTATTACAGCCTGTATTTAAATTTTGAATTGTGTGTGATGCATCTGCACAAAAAGTTTAAACACAAAACGAGAAAAATATATATAAAAAATTTTGGAAATAAATAACTTGGCATGTGCATATGTAATCACCCCCTTTTTTATGAACCCCCTACAAAGTTCTGGTGCAACCAATTACCTTCAGGAGTCAAATGCCTAGTGAAATGGAAGCCAAAAGCAATCCAAGTGTCACATGATCTGTCAGTATATGCACACCTTTTCTGAAAGTCCCCTGAGGCTGCACTAACCAAACAACACCATGTAGACTAAGGAGCTCTCCATGCAAGTCAGGAACAAAGTGGTAGAGAAGTAAGTCAGAGTTGGATTATAAAAAAAACATTCAAATCTCGGATGATCCCCTGGAGCACCATCAAATGCATTATCATCAAATGGAAAAATCATGAGTATCTGTCCATACTGCCACAATGAACCATACACTCCATAAAGCTGGGCTTTGTGTAAGAGTGTCCTGAAAAAAATTACTTGCAGGCAAAAATAGGAAGGCTTGTTTTAAGTTTGCAAAAAGGCATCTGTGAGTCCCCTCAAATGTATGGAGGAAGGTAATGTGGACAGATCAAAACAAAATTGATATCTATCAACATATCTAATCACCCCAAGAGCGCCATCCATTTTCAGCAGCAGGGACTGGAAAACTGGTCCGAGTCGATGGAAAGATAGATGGTGGTAAATACAGGGATATTCTTGAGCAAAACCTGTTTGCATCCACTCAAGGATTTGAGACTGGGGTGGAGATTTACCTTCCAACAAAACAATGATCCAAAGCCCACTGCTAAAGCCACACTCAAGTGGTTTAAGAGGAAATGTGTAAATGTATTGGAATGGCCCAGTCAAAGCCCAGACCTTAATCCCAGTGAGAATCTGTGGTCAGACTTGGAGATTGGTATTTACCATCAGAAACTAAAAGCTAATGGTGATCTATCCAAAGTGACTTGCAGGTGTAATTGCTGAAAAAGGTGGCTCTACAAAGTACAGGCTTAAGTTCTTTTTCAGTCCTATTTGTTGTTTGCTCATTTATGTTAATGTCACATTTTTCTAGTTTAACCAACAGATGTCTTGTTAGTAACTCCTACAGTAGTCTGCACTTTTGTGATTTAATAATAGTAAATATAACATAATTCATTTGTTATAATAATGGTAAATTTTAATAGTTATTTTGAGACTTGAGTTAACAGTTGTACAGGAGTTTGGAGACCCTTTGACTGTACCTGTTTATGCCATTTTGAAGATTTTTTATTTTTTTTAATTGACACCTAAACGATTAAGTTATTTGTAAATGAGGAGCACCATAAATAGAAAACAAAACAATGCAAAACTTAACAGTGACTTAAATCTTTTCATTTTTTTTTACACAGTAATTCCTTTCATCAGGTCTGCCAAACTTTGTAAATTTACATTTCTGACTTTTCTATTATAATATGACTTTTTACCCACTATTAAGCACATAATCAGTTTCTGCTGAAAATTATCACTTTTAAAGCTTCTAATTAAGTACACTGCCATTGATCAGAAACTTGATGGGTTCTGTTGGGCTCTTGTCGCATAACCCAAAACATTGCGTTGCTATTATATTATCATGTCAGCGCTGTACATTTATTTATATAAAGATGTTTACTACATTCTTTTAAATTGGATTATTTATCTTTAATTTTGAATAAACATGATTGCCCTATTTTTCACTAAATCAATAGAATTTATTTGTTTGATTTTGTTTTATTATTTGTTGTGGAATGTGTTGTAATTAAGCTTCCTTAATAATTATCTTATTCCAAATTAGGGTTTGCAGCATTTGCACAACAACAGAATTATCCATCGAGATGTCAAGGGAAACAACATCTTGCTTACCACTGATGGGGGAGTCAAGCTGGTGGATTTTGGTAAGCTCTTCCTTTCAGTCTGTACCTATGCGAAAATGGAATCTGTTTTTTGTGCAGCCAGAAGGTAACACAAATGGAGCATCAATTAGTGTTTTGTCCTTTTTGTGTCAGCTGTATATGGCTTTTGGAATTTGAGTATGTACAAAGCATGTTGTGATGAGGGTCTGGAAAGATAGATGTAGGGTAAATAACTTGCCTGAGGCATTTTTGTGTGTGAAAAAGTGCGCAGTGGGAAATGGAACCCTGCTGGCAGACAAAGCTGTTCCATTTCATTACAAATAATGATGAGGTAGATGACGATGATGATTATGATTATGATGATGATGATTGCTTCTTCACAGGGTAATGGCATTGTGCCACATCCAATTATATATTACCTTCAAAAAAATATCGATATCAGTGTAGTTGCCTGTATTCCTAATTTTTTCATAACAGTTTATTGGGAGCTATGTCACATCATACAGCTTGTTGTAAGGGATGATGTTAATGAGGGATAAATTAAGGCAATCCTTTCGATTAATTGCACATTTCCCCAAAGAAGTTTCAGTGTAATTTCCATAAAATGAGCTGTGAGACATGTTTCAGACTGTTTCTCTTGCAGGTGTGTCTGCTCAGCTGACAAGTGCACGCTTACGCAGGAACACATCAGTGGGAACACCGTTTTGGATGGCTCCTGAGGTCAGCATAATTAGTTTGTCTCAATCACAATATTAAATTCATAAGTTAAATAATATATTTCTTCTCATTTCAATTTTTTCCTCAATCCTAAATTGTAATACACTGAAACTATGGGAAAATTTTAATGTCCACAAAATAAATATAAAAATTTGTAGGTGAAGGTGTGTGTG
>JAOUQT010035949.1:0-11276 GCA_025769995.1 Xyliphius kryptos
ATACCTCCACCTCTTCAAGTTCTCTTCTAGCTGTTCCCTGCTCTCACTACAGATAACAATGTCATCTGCAAACATCATAGTCCATGGTGAGGCCTGTCTGACCTCATCTGTTAGTCTGTCCATCACCAGAGCAAACAAAAAGGGGCTTAAATCCTTGACGCAGTCCCACCTTTACCTTGAAGCTACCCGTCACTCCTACCCAACCCACTGAAATGCAGCATCAATTGACCATGCTGCACGACAAGATGTTAATTGTACAAATGCTCAGATATATCATTTCTGCAAAAGCTCAGCATCTCTGGGAGTATGTGGGCAGTAGATGGGACTAGACTCTGGACTTCTGCACGATAACTGGAAGATTGGCATGATTGGAAGCCTGGAAGTGGCTGGAACATAAAACATTACTAGTTCAGTCCCATGCACCACAGATCCTTGTCATGTGAAAATCTTTTCAATATTGTCCTTTGTACATATCAGATTGTAAAAAAAACTAAATTGTAATTGTTGTATTGGATCATTTCTGGCAGTATACTAGCTATAGATAGTTTGAATTCAGGTCTACTAGCATAAGTTCTGACATTCCAAATAAATGTCTAAGCACTTTTGTAAGTTCCTTTGGATAAGCACTTCTGCTAGTAAATTTATTCTTCCTGAATTTGTTCCTTGTTTCAATTTTGTTCATTTCATTTGCTACTTTCAAGTCTTAAAGACAGGAAAATTAGCAAGTGAGCTATCTAGTGAGCTGTGCATAATGGCAGACAATGCTAATGCGTTGATTTAACTTTGGCAAAGCAATTTCACAGTTTCCATTTGAGGAGAGACTTAGAATAAAACAACATGTCAGGCCAACACCCCAAGATGGATTTGTTCAGAAATCAGTGAAAATTACCAGTCTTGTCAACTCTCCTGGTATGACAAAGTTATGTGAAGGCCCTGGAAAAAAGTCATAGACCATTTTCTACAAAAAAAGTAAGAAAGACAAATACCAGGACATTTATCAGAATCAGAATCCGAATCAAAAATACTTTATTAATCCCTGAGGGAAATTGCAAATTATAATAAACACTTTATTTGATGAAGGGAAAAAAATCTGCTTCCCTTGCTTGATAAGCCTTGGTGGGGAAGCTGGTAGTGTTGCTGTCTCTATGAACCCTAGTCTGATCCTAACATCAGGTGATAATCCTGGACAAATTTGTGGTATTGTGGTGCAAAGTGTACAGTTCTGGGTAGGTTAGAGCTTCAAGCCCCAGCGTTACCAAGCTGCCACTGTTGAGTCCTTGACTAAGACTCTTATATCTCTCTGCACCAGGGGTACCATACAGCTGAGACATAATTTACTAATGTATATGTTGCTACAGAACCTGTTCAAAATTCCATTGTATATTGAATACTTAAGCTATTGTCATGTCAACATATATTAACATTGATCAAGCTCAAACAATCACACATAGACAATGCAATGTTGATAAATAATAAAAATAACTTATTTAACTGAAATGTGCTGTAGGTGTGCTGTCGCGTGTTGAGTGCACACTGCTGAAGGTTGTTGGGTTCTTTAATAGTGATAATACATGTGCAAACATTGATAGTTAAGTAAATTAATAAAAACAGAAATGCAATAAATATTGTGCATTTTATTCTTGATATTACGTAGTGTATATGCAGCAGAAAAAATGTATAAATTTGTATTAATAATGTATGACACAAGCCCAAAAGCAGTAGACAATAAGGGACCATTGGGATGTGGCTCAGTGATTTGGACTCTAGGCTATTGATCTGAAGGTTGGAGTGCATTGCCAAGAGGTGCTCTTCATGGCTTTCCCTGAGCTGCGATAAGGCAAGAAAAGAATCTCATTCTTCTGTAATGTACTGTACATGTACCACATCCTTATTTGCTTATGTTCTATTTCGGTTCAACATTTCAACTAACATCCTAAAATATGAGATGTGATTGATAAGATTGTTTGATGAGATGAATATATAACAATAAGTATCTTCACAACAATGTTTACTATGTAATGTGCTTTTGAAATAACAATTAATATGTGATTACCTGGGAAAGAGATGTGAACAGGACACTATAGGAGGAAGAAAAGCTTGCAGAGCCATGTGTTGCTCTAGCCAGTGGTCTGCTTGGAAAACTTTGGTTCTAACATTCATGTGGATATTACAGATAAAATGACAATTTATTGGAAGCAGAGCTTCCCTTGTAGTGTTACAGCAGTCCCCTCCTGTGTCACCTGATACTGCCTGCTACAGGTGTAAATTGATCCAGTGAAAAGAGTTCCTTAAAGCTGAGTAAATGGCTCAACACTTGGCTCAACCCTGAATCCTTGCCCAAACCCCACTTTTTTGCTTAATATCGGAGGCTCGGTTGTTATAACATTTAGAATTATGGAAAAGTTGGGTGTATTTGCTTTTTTGTAAACTAGGATTGGTATGGCACAAGCAGCAGTGTAGACTGGCAGCATCACCAGTCAAAGTGTTACAAAAGAACTAACTCCAGTACACAGAAGAATCCCCCTCCTCCGGAATCCCTAGTCACCATACAGGCCGGCTATGCCCCATCTGTTCTCAGTCCCCAGGCTTTTGTGAGGTATTGTAATTGTTAACACCTGCACACAGCACTATAATCAAGACACAAATATTTAACCACCACTTTCACATTTAAGCACAACTATGAAGTATCGTGTTTCCAAAACATTATACCAAGCCTGTTATTGCTGTTTTGTTTGTTCAGGTCTTGTGCTTGTCCTGCCCACAATATCCTTTTAGCTGATCACATGATTTTGTTATAGCATCGTTCACAAACCCAAAGTTACTTTACGATTCAGGAAGAGAAGCGTAGGGAAGATAAGGAAAAGAAAAAAACTAGCAGCAGTTCAGATAATAGAACCAGTGCTTGCAGCGGCAGCACACAGTGTGTATTAGTTAGACAAGTAACCCGTGCATTGTTCTTCGATACCAGGAAGTAACAGTTGTTAAACTTGTCCAGTGCTGACAAGGACACCAGGGCGGATTCTTCCATGCAAATCAACAGACATGCAATGTTGCGAAAAGCCATATCCAACAAAACACACATACACACATCCACATATTCATCCGGGGCTGAAAAAATAGCATGGGCTGGTGAAAACCCAGATAATCAGCTCAATCCATAAAGGCAGAAATCAATTTAAAAGAATAAAAAATAATTACGTAAATAATGGCAACACAGTGGTGCCGTGGGTAGCGCTGTCGCTTCCCAGCATGAGGCAAATGAAAAGATGTATGTAATAAAGTGGCCAATAAGTGCATTTTAGACTGGGTATTTTGCTCTGCCTATTTATTGACTCACTCTGTTTATCATTGTGTTTACAGAAGTCCCTTATGGAATATCTTGGATCAGGAAGTTTTTTCCTCAGTATTATTGCGTTTTTGGTTCTTATGTTCACCTTTGAGGATTATAACCTGCTGGTTCTATGTGTAATCTTTGTTTAATAAACACCACTTCATTCCTTACATCTGTTTGGACTTGATTCTCACAGGTGAACATACACTTCCCAGTTAACTGATGAAAGCTAGTACTGTACTTTTTTGTTCTCGTTTCATACTGTACAAACTTGATTCCCAAAAAAGTTGGGACAAAGTACAAATTGTAATTAAAAACAGAATGCAATGAAGTGGAAGTTTTAAAATTCCATATTTTATTCAGAATTGAACATATATGACATAATAAATGTTTAAACTGAGAAAATGTATCACCTCTCAAGAAAGTTAGGACAAAGACATGTTTACCACTGTGAGACATTCCCTTTACTCTTTCAACAGTCTGGGGATGGAGAAGATAAGTTGCCCAAGTTAAGGGATAGGGATTTTACCCTATTCTTGTCCAATGTAGCATTCTAGTTGCTCAACTGTCTTACATTTTATGATGCGCCAAAGATGTGGTCTAGATGGGAGCATATGTTGCTATAGAAACTGGATATACCTTTCAGCATTGATGATGTGTAAGCTGCCCATGCCACACACATTAATGCAATCCCATACCATCAAAGATGCAGGCTTCTTAACTGAGCGCTGATAACAACTCCTCTTTAGTCCTAATGACACGGCGTCCCTGATTTCCATAAAGAACTTCAAATTTTAATTTATCTGAACACAGAACAGTTTTCCACTTTGCCACAGTTCATTTTAAATGAGCCTTGGTCCAGAGAAGATGTCTAGCGCTTCTGAATCTTTTTACATATGGCTTCTTCTTTGAACTATAGAATTTTAGCTGGCAACAGCGGATGGCATGGTGAATTGTATTCATAGATAATGATCTCTGGAAATTTTCCTGAGCACATTTTGTTATTTTCAATAAAGACGCCTGCCTGTATGTGATGCATGCTTATTTTTATTTCCCCGTTTCAACTTTTTTGAGAAATGACAAATGAGCCAATAATTGGAATGAAATTTCACACTTGCTTACTTGTCTTACTTATATGGTGTCTATGTTTTACTGGAAATACAATATCAGTTTTTGAGATTTGTAAATTATTGCATTCCGTTTTAATTTACAGTTTTTACTTTGTTCCAACTTTTTTGGAATCGGGTTTGTACAAACTTAAACCATAAAAACACAATTATAACACTTGGTCTGTAGGATGCTGTACATTTTCACATACAGTCAAATGTTTAAAGCATCAAGATCCAGCTTCGTAAATCTTGTTGCCGATGGAGGTGCGTAGCTTTGATCGGGTCAGTGTTCCTATGCTGTCCCATTTTGTTATATAGTGGTGCTTGAAAGTTTGTGAACCCTTATGAATTTTCTATATTTCTGCATAAATATGACCAAAAACATCATCAGTTCTTTACACAAGTCCTAAACGTAGATAAAGAGAACTTAAAAAGAACTTAAAGATAATGAGAACTTGAAGATAAAGAAAACAAATGAGATGAAAAATTTATATTTGGTCTTTTATTTATTAAGGAAAATGATCCAGTATTATACACAGTATTTGTGAGTGGCAAAAATATGTGAACCTTTACTTTCAGTATCTGGTGTGACCCCATGTGCAACAATAACTTAAACTAAATGTTTACTAGTATTCTTTAAGCATTCCTTAGTATAATGACTTGTGTGATTAAGGCCATTTTCTTGCTGCATGACTGCCACCTTCTGTTGAGATTCAGTTCATAGACAGATGTACTGACTTTTTCCTTTTCAGATTCAGTTGCTTAGAAGTTACCCTGGGGTCCTTTGCTACATCGCCAACTATTACATGCCTTGCTCTTGGAGTAATATTTAATGGTGGACCATTCCTAGGCAGGGAAAAAGTGGTCTTAAATTTCCTCTATTTGTTTACAATCTGTGTATTGGTGGATTCAAAACATTTTAGACTAACCTAATGAGCATCAACAACTCTTTTTTGGAGGTCCTCAGAAATCTCATTTGTTCAGTACATGATTGTTTAGTCAATGATACATTTTCACAAACGTGTTGTAGAGCGGGCTTTGATAGATCCCTGTTCTTAAAATAAATCAGGGTGCCCACACACGCCTGTCATCCCATTCATTGATTGAAAACTGTTAAGGTGTACATAATTTTGCCACTCTTAAATATGTAATATTGGCTTATTTTCCTCAGTAAATCAAAGATCGTCACTATTTTTTATCCCATTTGTTTAACTGGGTTCTCTTTATCTACTTTTACTTTTTTCACATGTGTGAAAATCTGATAATTATGCAGAAATATAGAAAATATTAAAGGGTTCAGAAACTTTCAAGCACTATGCTTCAAGTCACATTTCTCTGTGAGTTAATAATGGTTATATAATAATCGGAACTGAACCACAGAGCAATAGAAAAAGGTTTTCTGGACTGGTGAATCACATTTTCATTTGCATGACCTGGCAAAAATATGGCACCAGAATTCACTACAGCAAGGAGGCAAGCAAGGAGGCAGTGTGATCCTTGCATCCGGACATGCAGGTGGATGTTAGTTTAAGATAAGATAGGAGATAAGATAGAACTTTATTTATCCCTTTGGGAGCGTTATTTCACATAATACCTAAACACTGATGCATGCCACTTATACAAGATGGGGCATGAAAAAGTAGCCCACCTCCTATACCAGTTCCACGCTCTGGAGGAGGCCATAACACCTTGTAAATTTGCATAGATGTGCACACAGAGCACTTTCAGCATCTGTTGTAACGAATAATAATGATGCAGTATACCTCTTAATGCCAACAGTATGCCCTAAAGGCACTGGCCACTTTCAGAAGGATGATGTCTCTTGTCACATGTGCAAAAATAGTTCAGAAATAATTGTTTGATGGAACATGACAAACAGTTCATGTGGTTGACTGAACCTCCAAATTCCCAGACTGAACATGCTAAGGTTTTGTTTCTAGATACCACAATACAACTTCAGAGGTCTTGCAAAATCCATGCCCTGACAGATCAGAGTTGCTTTGATAGTAAAAGGGGCTGATGAGTAGCCAGGGGTGGTGGGCATAGGTTGATTCTACGGGCCCAGTATTGACTGGGCGCCCATAGAGGACACAAATAATTTAATATCAAGTTGGAAAGCATCAGAAAATTCTTTCTCGGGCACAGAATGTTTAGCTGCACCCCTGTGAGTGGGACCTACACATTAGGCAGGTGGAATTGATATTATGGATGACTGTGTTATATTTTTTTGCACATGGTCCACATGTTTTTTAGCGAATATGGAATTACATTAATATTTAATCAAAGCACAAATTCAACAATGAAATCGGCACAGAACTAAGCTCCTCTCTTCCCCTCCCTCCGCTTATTTCTTTTCTCCTCCAAATCCCATGTGTGTGTGTATATAGTTTATTTTTAAGGGATTCGCCACAAGGAAGGATGGGAATAACGGATAGTTTTATGTTTGTGGTTTGTATGTGTACTTTATCAGGACTAGGAAAAGGTCCTCACAATGATGGGAATATCCAATATTTTTACACTGATTTGATGTGAACCAAAAAACTTTTTTTTTTAGGGGAACCATGAAAATGTCCTCACAAGGATAGTAATATCTGATATTTCCCATTGTGGGGACCATTTGTTAGTTATTAAAAAATGTGTTGCCTTATCATTACTGAAGTTAAGGTTAGCATTAACATCAATTTCTCTAGTGGAAGTTCCTCACATGTATTGCATGATTTAACTGTGTGTGTGTGTGTGTGTGTGTGTGTGTGTGGTTTATTCCGAACAGTGTGCTACATTCCAAGAGTTCTAATTAAGCCATTAAAACACTGACTTTGTGACGTGATGTGGTTCAGACGGATCTACATCTCTTTTCTAAAATGATCTATGAATCCAACAAACTGTGGAAGACTTCCCAATGTGTTCTACTTTCAGTGAGAGTGACACCATGTGGCCACCTTTGATCACACCACCTGGGACACGGGACGGGTTTTGAGGAATATGAGAAAGACGCTCTAAGATTTCCTGAGTATATTCCTGCTTTTCTTTCTACCTTTTCTCTCTTCAATCATACAGGGATAGAATGAGTAGAATTCCACTCCTCTCACAACCCCCTCTCCTTTCCCCCCCTGAGACTTTCCACTCATTCTCTTATTAACTGACCTAGAGGGGGAGGGGTGTGTGTGTGTGTATACATTTGTGTGGAAGATTGTGAAATGCTTAAGAGTAAAGAACACACACACACTTTCTATATATACAGTGTATCTGGAACGTATTGACAGCGTTTCAGTTTTTCTGCATGCTGTTATGTTACAGACATATTTCAAAATGGATTACATTCATTTTTCCCCCTCACAATTCTACACACAATACCCCATAATGATACAATAACGAATAATGACAAAGTAAAAAATGTTTGTTTGTAATTTTTGCTAATTTATTAAACATTTATTTTAAAAAATTCAGATGTACTGTACATACTGTAAATATTCATAGCCTTTGCCATGATATTCAATATTGAGCTCAAGTGCATCCTGTTTCCACTGATCCTCCTTCAGGTGTTTTAAAAACTTGACTGGAGTCCACCTGTGGTACATCCAGTTGACTGGATATGTTTTGAAAAGGCACACACTTGTCTTTATAAGATCCAGTAGTTGGCAGTACATATCAGGGCACAAGCCAAATCACGAAGTCCAAGTGTTCTCTATTTACATCTGAGACAAGATTGTATCGAGGCACAGATCTAGGGAAGGTTAAAGAAACATTTCTGAAGAGTTTAAGGTCTCAGTAAGGCCAAAGTGGCCTCCATAAACCGTAAGTGCAAGAAATTTGGAAACACCAAGACTTTTCCTAGAGCTGGCTGCCGACAATGTAGAAGAACCTTAGTCAGAGCTTCAGCATTACTTTGTGGTGAGAGGATAAACTTCCAGAAGGACAACCATTTCTGCTGTACTCCAACAATCATACCTGTATTGTAGAGTGACCAGACAGAAGCCAATCCTTAGTAAAAGGCAAAAGACAAATTGCTTGGAGTTTGCCAAAAGGCACCTAAAGTACTCTCAGACCATGAGAAACTAAATTATCTGGTCTGATGAAACAAATATTGAACTCTTTGGCCTGAATACCAAGCACCATATCTGAATGAAACCCAGCATCATCCATAAAGTAAAGCAAAATGGCGTCAGAATCATAGTGTGTTTTTTTACAGAAGGCTCTAGGAGACTAGTCAAGGTCGAGGGAATGATGAATGCAGCAATGTAAAAAAACATCCTTGAAGAAAACCTGCTCCAGGGTGCTCTAAACCTCAGATTAGGGCGAAGGTTTACCTTCCAACAGGACAACAGCCCCAAGCACACAGCCAAGATAACAAAAGAGTGGCTTCGGGATAACTCTGTGAATGTTCTTGAGTGGCCCATCTAGGACCCAGACTTGAACCTGATTGAACATCTCTGCGGAATTCTGAAAATGGCTGTGTACAGATGTTCCCAACCAACCTGATGATGCTTGAGAGGTTCTGCAAAAGGAGAAACATCCCAAAAAATTATGGGCAAGCTTGTAGCATCAAAATAAAGGACATGAGGCAGTAACTGGTGCTAAAGGACTTTCAAAAACGTATTAAACAAAGGATGTGATTAATTATGTACATGTGAATTTTTAATATATATATATTTTTTAAATAAATTCCAAACAAAATGTTTTCACTTTGTCATTATGGGGTATTGTTTGTAGAATTTTGAGGGAGAAAATGGATGTAATCCATTTTGGAATAATGCTGGGGGATAGGGGGCTATAAACATTAAATATTCATTTGAAAACACACTATAGAATAAATCCTGCATTAATCCTGCATATGGAAGAAATTTTCCTCCTTATGTCACTTTCTAATAATTATTCTTTATAACTGGCCGCTAATGAAGCAAATGAAATAATCCCAGCAGTAAATCGGAGTGTGTGGGTGTGTGAGTGACTTGACTCTCTTTCAGTCTTGTTTTCTAACAAGAGGATATTCCTGGTTCATTACAATGGGGGAAAAAAGCAAAAGAGTGAAAAAAAGCAAGGAAGAAAACATAAAGAAGGAAGAAAAAGAGAGCTCTAGGGGCCCTGGTTCCCCCCTGAGTAATGTAATCCAGATGTAGCCTCACTCCCTCTCTCTCTCTCTCTCTCTAGAACGAAAAAGCTCAAATATGTGTGTGTGTGTAGAGTCAATGTTGTTATATCTTTTTGGGGACCAATGCCATTTTGCTTTCCTTAATTAAACAATTGAATTGTCCTCACAAAGATATAATTATCTGCTATTTTCCCTTGTATGAACATTTGCTGATATTCTAAGAAAAAGTGTTTGTTTGTTTTTGTATTTTTTTTTTTTTTTTACCTAAGAATGAATAAAGATAAATAAAAGATCTAGTAACATGGTGACGCAGAGGGTAGCACTGTTGCCTCACAGCCAGAGGGTAATGGGTTTTGATTTAAGGAATTGCGTCCTGGGTCTTTTATGTGCCGAGTTTGCATGTTTCCCCAGGTTGAAGAGGTTTCCTCCAGGTAACTCAAGTTTCCTCCCATAGTTAATAGTTAATTTATTTTCCCTATTTGGTTATTTAGTGTCTCTAAATTCACACCTACATTGTGACCTACAGGGGATTAGCGCCCAGTCTAGAGATGTTGCTGCCTTGCTTCCTGTGTCGCTGGACAGGCACCGGCTTCCCTGTAATCCTGTCTAGGATTAAGCTTGTGTGTACAAAGTGAATAAATGAAATAAGATACAAAAATGAGCTTTTTCATTGCAGAGGTTGAGGCTCTGGTTAGCATTAATAGCTGCTTTAAAAATTAGCTATAGTATATTAATGAAAGCTTATTACAAGTACAGTGTGGCATGTGAGTGTGTGATTGGAATAGTTAAAGCGTTTTGAACTTGTGGGGACATTTAGCTGGCATTCACATGAAATTCTGCTTCTTTTGGATACAGGGGTGATGCTCTCTTTCTCTCTCTCTCTGTCTGTGTTTGGGATATTTGGCTATATACACTTACTGGCCACTTTATTAAGTTCATCTTACTAGTAAAATCTTAGACTCACCTTTGCCTTCAGAACTGCCTTAACTCTTCGTGGCATTTCAACCTTCGATAGCATTCTGCATTCCTTTGTTGAAAAAAGTGTTTATTTTGAGTTACTGTTGCCTTTCAGTAATCATCGTGGGTCTGACACAAATGTGTCATGCCCAGTCACATTTTTGTCCATACATTTGCCTCTCACTGGATATTTTCTCTTTTACTGAACATTTCTCTGTAAACCCTAGAGATGGCTGTGTGTGACATTCCTGGTAGATCAGAAGTTTTTTGAAATACTCAAGACCCAGCCTGTCTGGTACCAACAACCATGCCACATTATGCAAAGCCTTTCTTTCCCATTCTGCTGGTCGGTTTGCACTTCATCAAGTTGTCTTGACCACCTCTATATGCCTAAATGTATTACGTTGCGGCCATTTGATTGGCTGATTAGATATTTGCGTTAACAAGCAATTGTAGAGGTGTACCTAATAAAGTGGACAGTGAGTGTATATAAAAATACTATCTGCGCGCTTTATAGAGAAACGCGAAAGATTGAGAATGGAAAAATACAGGAGAGAAAACAGTGACGCACTAGCGCACACACATACGCACACACGCTGCCGCGCACACGGAGAGAGGGACAGAATGATAATGATACCGCACACACTCCCACACACACACACACTCTTATCTTTCTGTTAACTCGTTAAATTATTGAAACTTTTCTTATTTATACAAGTTAAATATAGCCATATTAGACTTTATTATACACCCCATCACCCCTCTTACACCCCTTACAACCCCAACCCAG
>JAOUQT010035957.1:0-11275 GCA_025769995.1 Xyliphius kryptos
CCCCCCCCCCCCCCCCCCCCAATTATACCTCGGTTTCTCTCAGTCTGTACCGTAAAAAAAAATCAATTTGCATGTTCTTAATGTCCATCATCTCCACAGTTGTAATATATTTAGAGAAATTCTTGTGACTTGTCCTAAAACTAAAGTTTATTTTCATTAAACCTAGCTCAGTGCTAGTATTATTGGCTGTATTTCTTTTAGCCACAGTGCTGCTTTTCCCCAAACACCAATTACTGTGAAAAATTTCATCTAATGTTGCTCACTAGTCTGAACTTAGGGTCAGCCATCACCTTCATATACCAAAACGCAAATTAGCTAATGAGTGTGAACATAAATAACACATGGTTAATGAAAAGCTCTCTGAAAGTTAACAGTCTGGAGCGTCAGTGTGTATCCAAAAACTTTTAACTTACTGTATATTCACCTGATGTATGCTTTTATACCTAAAGATTTTTAAAGCACTGATTCTTTATTCATAGTGCTGACCAGACCGCTAATAAAGCAGTGCCTGAAATCCATTATTTATTGTCAAATGCACACGCATACCCACACACGCATACGCCTGGTGCAATACAGATGACACATGACTTCATGTGGTCCTGGCTCATGAAAATTTATGACGTATCTAACGCACCAATTGCTGTTCATTCTCTGTATTTTGCTCCTCTGCCAATCAATGCATACTTTGTATATGATGGAGCTTGTGTTAAATTGAATTCAAATTGTCTGTTTTGCAGACATTTTGCTTAACCTGCACATACACTGGTGTGGACGAAACATCCATGCATCAGCAAATACATTCATGGTTTTATATACCTTACACAAAAACTGATTTTTAAAAGTACAGCACTTTTTGTCCATTTAATTATCTTCTATATATATTGTATATAAATTTAAATGTAAATGTTTTTGTTCAAACCCTTAAATCTTCATCAATGGCTTTGGAATTTTGACCCAATTATTGCTCTGATTGGGTTGTTTGTAAACTATGGCTGTAGAAAGGCTGTCTAATAAAAGCCATTACCCTGAGCTTTCTTGATCAGAATCATTGTACACCAGTGGGAATCCAAACGTATTGTTGGAACCTATGATGATGTTTATGAATGAAATAAGTAATGTTCCATTTGCAACTCTACGAGCTTTTACTCTTTTTCCCGGTTAGCACGTACATCTAAGACAGTCCTGGGTTCCAGCCCTGGTTGGCAGAAACACATTTCCTTTCTGTATGAAGTCTGTATGTATGCCCTTCCTCTACCTGAGTGGGATTTCTTTGGTTACTCCAGTTTTCACCCACTTTCCAAAGACATGAAATACTTATTTCCCCTCTGATTGGATTGTTTGTAAACTTTGGCTGAGGAAGTGCTTTTGGGGCAGTTATAGGCCCACCAAGTGCTATGGTTGAAGTGCCCTTGATCAAAGCACCTAACCCCAATTGCGGGCACCGTATACAAGACTGCCCATCGCACGTGTGCTCACTTCTAGTGTGTATATGTGTTGGGTTCCACAGCACGGATAGATTAAATGTGGATGACACATTTCTCTGTGTGTAAGTACAGTAGGTAAAATAGATCACTTTAAATGTATCTCTCCCAGATAACAAAATTACTTTGACCCAGGCCTTACACATGGAGTGACTGTAATTGGGCGGACCACTCCCGGCTGCAAGGTGAGGCCCACATATGAACCTTATTAGGACCACGTGTCAGTCAAAGGTGTCACATGCAATGAAACACTACCAAACCTTCACCAGATCGGTTTTAAAACATGCATGCCAAAGGCATGTTTTCAGTATGTGGACCACCTTTGGCTCATATGCAGATAACACTGTCATATCTCCACCAGATGGGGGCCAGATCTATTTTGGAATATTTGTTAAATGCATGTTTCAGTATGTGGACCACCAGATTGCCAGTGCCGTCAGTGGGCCAGCAGTGCCACAACCTAGCCAAGATGTGGCCCACATCCATATGCTATCTGGGATTCATCACTTTATCTCATTAAGAAACATTTACCCTGAAGCTTTATAGATCAGATTCAAACTAAATAGATCACGCACACCTTCACACTCACTTTCTAAACTTTCTAAAGTTTTTCTTTGATACCCTTTGCTCACTCATTTAGAGCATTTATGATGTCAGTCACTGATGATGGACGTGAGGATCCAGCTTTTATGTTATAGACAGTAAATGGATACAGTATGGATCATTTCAGGCTGATTTGAGCATAGTGTCATTGAGTTTCCTGAAATGTTTCTGTCTTCCCTTTTACTTACAAAGGAGGAGTTCAGCATGAACATTCTATTCGGAATACCCGTGGATTTGCTCCAAGCTTGGCTGCAATAACAAACACACTGTCCTCTGTTAACGAAACGCCTGAAATTCCTGCTGGCTCCGCTGTGGGAGATTAAATTTGTTCTCATACCCTTAAGGAAAAAAACAAAAACAAATAAACCTTGAGGATTTTAGTCATTTCAGGCACTAGACCTCCATAATTGCACAAACAGCTGAATTTCTGTAATAACTGCAACATATATTGCCCTTCTATAAACCGAGTAAAATTAGACAAATGCTTTTTGTAGCAGTCCCGCTGCTGACCCAAATTTGTTTGCAACGTGAGTGCGCCTCTGTGCTGTAATCAACCAAGTAAGGAACCACTGCGCCTCATCAAATGCAACGCAACAAGGCCTGTGAGACATAAATACAGCATTCTCCAGGTACCTACCCTAGATACATACAACCACTAAGTAGGAGAAAACATGTCAATCAAGCCAGAAGACACAGTTCTATCCCAGCTGGCAATGTGCTTCCCAGCCTGTGTGTCATTGCTTGTGCACACCGTGTTTGTGCTCACCTCATTGTGCCATATAATTACAGCACTGCTGTCATGTGCAGTGCCATCCGAGTGGAGATAGAAATGTGGTAACATTCTGGTGATGTAAAAATCCACAGGGCATAATAAGACTTAACAGAAATATGCGAAGCCCTGTGCCGATTACAAAGACTGCGGTTCATATCGTGATAATGAACTGATGGAGTCGTAGGCTAAGAAGCCACATTCAATCAAATCACCTGAAAGCTAGCAGATTATCCATGGTCCACTACCGTGGAAAACTTCATAGCAACGTAAAGGTTGCAATGCAATTGTTTTTGAATGAGTTGATGGCATTAGAGTTTAGTTCTGACTATGGTGTCAACGCGTTTGATTTCCCACTAGAATTAATTAGTAGGTTTTTCAGGAACACGGGATGACGGAGCCAAGTTTTAGCCTTGTGTCACGGATGTGACATTTATATTTGGTGAGTTTGGCAGATGATTTTATCCAAAGCGACTCTACAAGTACTTGGGGTGAGAACACAGGTTTACCCACAGAATTCCTGGAGCAATGAGGGTTAAGGGCCTTGCTCCAGGAACCACATTGGTAACTTCAGTGGACCAAATCTGAGATTGCTAGCCCTAAACCCTAACTAATAAGCTACCACACTCTGAAAAGTCTTGCGTTTAGTGGCGATAGTGAATTTAGGAACGTGAGAAGCGGTTAATAAGACATGAAGGGGACTGAAGAAGCCAAGTTTCAACTTTGTAGGTACTCTGGAAGACCCCAAACCATCTGAGGTGTTGTGTTCAACAATCGATCGTAGGAATGCAAGAACCTGTTCTATTTTCCAAAGACATGGTAGGTAATCACAGTCCCTAGTTTCAGCCTTGTAGATACTCGGGAAGACTCCAATTCAACAGAGGAGTTGCGTTTAATGGCAAAAGCAAATGAACAATGAGAGAATGAGTAATTGAGTTTGGACACACCTCCTCATTCAATGTGTTTTCTGTATTTTCACGACTATTTACATTGTAGATTCTCACTGAAGGAATCAAAACTATGAATGAACAGATGAGGAGTTATGTATAGCTGGTTATTTTTATAGTTGGTTATTTAGCAGATGCTTTTATCCAAAGCGACTTACAGGTATCCCAACTTGATTGGGATGAGAACACAAGGTTGATACAGAACCCTGGAGCAATGAGGATTAAGGGTCTTGCTCAAGAACCCACATTGGTAACTTCAGTGGACCTGGGATAATGTACTTAACAAAAAAAGGTGAAATAACTGAAAACGTTTCATATATTAGTTTCTTCAAAATAGCCACCCTTTGCTCTGATTACTGATTTGCACTCTGTTGGCATTCTAATTAATTATACTAGTTAACCCTTATAGACACACCTGAAAACCATTCCAGGTGACCAACTCTTAAAGCTCATTGAGAGAATGCCAACAGTGTGCAAAGCAGTAATCAGAGTAAAGGTTTGCTATTTTGAAGACACTAAAATATAAAACATGTTTTCAGTTATTTCACCTTTTTTTGTTAAGTACATAACTCCTCATGTGTTCATTGATGCAGTCAGTGAGAATCTACAATGTAAATAGTTGTGAAAATACAGCAAACTCATTGAATTTGTAAAAATAATGTTTACACTCATGGTTCCAGATTCAGAGATGTAAAATGTAGTGCAGGATGAAAAACATGACTCAATATGGCTGGTCTAGTCTGGGCATGTCACTTGTTTTAACATATAATCTGACAACTGTTTTTTAGATGGGCTTTTGAGATTTAAAGGTACATCAGGTATCAAGACACACAGTGATGTGTTGGGCTAATAATGGCATCTGGGAACACCGTGGGCTTACTTGGCATGATTATTATTTTTTTCTTTTTATTTTAATCTATTTATTTCTGTCTGCAGAATCTGTGTCCTTCATTCATTATCTTGATTCAGGTTGTGGGTATCATGTTTTGTCTCTCATGAGTAGAATAAAGAAAAACAGTTGAGAAGTCACCAGTTTATTACAGGGTCTTTTTTAGACACCCACACTCACCTAGAAACAATTTAGTATCTCCTTGCATGTTTGTAGTTTGGGAGGAGGCTTCCCAAAGACTCCTACACAAACCCCAAACAGGAATTACTTTGTCAGTTCTTCTAACCAATGAGATTATTTCCACATCAATTCTATTTCTTGACAATGAATTCTTTTGACTGAAGAATAAAAAAACACCTGCAATCCTACATATATTATGCAGTGCTTGACTGGTTCAAATGGAAGACCTTATGATGAATGACTCAGCTTTAATTTAACTGAAGAAATGCAGGTCCTGACATCTCCAAACTAAAAAGTCTTTCCACCATCTTAAGAATATCAATAGGATTAGACATTTCCTGACTAAACCAGACCTGGAGAAAAATATTCACACTTCTATTTCTAGCAGCATTGATTAGTGCATCAGTCTCCTAGCTGGACTTCCAAAAAAGACCTTTAAACAACTTCAGCTGATTCAGAATGCAGCTGCCAGAGTTCTGGCTGGGAGCAAAAAAGAAATCACATCACCCTCAATCTAAAGTCCTTACACTGGATACCAGATACAGAATAGACATCAGGGTGTTGTTACTGGTCTATACATGTTTAAATGTATTAGGTCCAGTGTATTCATCAGATCTGCTACAGAGATATGAGCCAAGCAGAACTCTTAGATCTTTAGGAACTGGTCTATTAGTCCCGCCCCAGGCGAGAACCAAACATGAATTCTTTTGACTGAAGAATAAGCACCTGCAGTCCTACAAATATTGTGTAGTGCTTTACTAGTTCACATGGAAGTCTTTGTGATGAATGACTCAGCTTTAATTTAACTGAAGAAATGCATGTCCTGACATCTCCAAACAGGAAAAAGTCATTAAGCATTATGTAACCATTTGGGTCAGACAAGTTTGTTACATTTACATTTAGTTATTTAGCAGACGCTTTTATCCAAAGCGATGTACAAGTATCCCAACTTGGTCGGAGATAAAACACAGGGTTGATACAGGACCCTGGAGCAATGAGGGGTTTTGCTCAGGGACCCACAATGATAACTTTAGTGGACCTGGGATTTGAACCCACAACCTTCTGATTGATAGTCCAACACCCTACCCACTGAGCCACCACTCCCTCCTGATGCTGTTTGTTTTAGCATCTTGTACCTTGGCTTTTTTCCCCACTTTTTAAATATTTGGTGCATACAACGTCATATAGTGATGAAATAAGGTAACTATCTAATAAATTAGGCGGATAGTTTGTGTGTGTTTGTTTGTTTGTGTGTGTGTTCTCTATACAAATCCACACCATTGTATTGATTACGGCATTTAGCATACTTACTCTTTGGGACCCTGCGAAGATTTATATACTCTTTACAAACCACCAAGAAGCAAACCAAGATGTCTCACCCTCTTTATGTGGTTCGAGCAGCAACACCAGGTATTGGTGACCAAGAGTTCTACTTTGTGTTCTTGATTTTAGGGACCGCATAAAATACCATTTACGCCAACTGCTAGTAACGTCATCACAGGCCCAGGCCGAGAAGGTGCTAGTACAATTCCTCATCATCAATGTTGATGGGTGTACATAACAACTTCAGAAACTAACGATTCAGATTCAGACACTGAAATACAAATAATTATAATGATGTTGTTGTCAAAAATCAAGCTCATCGCCCCCTTCTGAACTCTGTTTACCTGTGTTTCTGTGTTCTGCCTCTGTGTTCTGCCTCTTTCTGTGTTATTGTTATTGATTAATTAGTGTTTATTCCTGGTAAATCTGTTTGATTCGGTTCAGCTGTGTGGTTTCCCATCATGTGGTTTCCTGTGGTGTGTTTCTTCTGCATTAAAGACTTCTTGGGTCAAAGATGGGACATGACTGCGTTCTGCAGTTGAATAAAGATTCAACGGAGATTATTTTATTTGGGAACAGCAATGAGAGACACAGGTTGGCTGCATATCTGGTGTCGAAAGCCCTCAAACCTTAAGAACAGGCCGCAGCTTTGATGCACTAATGAACTCTAATCTCAGTTGTAGTAGTTATATTAAAGAGATCTGCTTTTTACCCTTCTTAAGAATATCAATGAGATTAGGGATTACATGACTCCACCAGACCTGGATAAACTTATTCACACTTCTAGTTCTAGCTCTGATTACTGTAACATCTTCTAACTGGACGTTCAAAAAAGACTTTTAAACAACCTCAGCTGATTCAAAATGCAGCTGCCAGATTTCAGGCAAGGAGCAAAAGACTTTAAGGCCGAATAGACTTTAAGGTGTTGTTACTGGTCTATCCATCCATCATTTTCCGCTTATTCCTCTACTAGGGTCGTGTTGGGGTCCCACATGTCCATTCAGGGGAGAACATCTGGGGCGCTGGGCAAGTACACTCTATACAGGCCAATTTAGAGCATTCAATTTACCGCCGACACTGGGCACACACACACACACAGAATATAGGGGAAATTTCCATCCATCCATTTTCTCCCACTTATTCCTGTACTAGGGTCCGGGGGGGTTCCCCATGCCCATCCAGGGGAGAACATCTCGGGCGTTGGGCAGATACACCCAGGACAGGGCGCCAATCCATCGCTGAGCATACACGCACTCACACATTCAAACACACACTATATGGGGCAATTTAGAGCATTCAATTTTACCTGGAATCCATGTTTTTGGACTGTAGGAGGAAACCCATGCGGGGAGAACATGGAAACCCCACCCAGATTGAGACTCAAACCAGGAATCCCCAGCACTGAGAGGCGAACATGCTAACCACTAAGCTACCATGCTGCCCACTTCTTGATCATATAAATGATAATTATTGCATAATAACCAGTATAGATTGTGCTCGGTTATTGAAAATCTGCCTCGATTTGGAAGTTTTGACATCACCGTGTTCAAATCACACTGTAAATATTAACTGGGGGGAAATACGTTATTTCTAACATTTACATAGGCTGCTGCAGACACAATGGTTCATTTGTGTGTGTCATTGTTAATAACCTGGAAATGTCATCTCTAGTGTTAGTCTTGAGCAAATATTGCTTATTAAATATTTTCTTGGACATTTCTTTTTCAAGTCACTCAGAATAAGAAGGTAAGAAACACATGATGTACACAACGATAATTACAGGTCGTAGTGACCTCCAGTTGGCTCATCCTATTATTACTTGTTCAGATGAATGACTTGAGGAACACATTACACTACAACAGAGTAATGATGAAAAGGCCACAGAATGCAGGACGAATTTGAGTCCTTTGTTAAAATCCTTAAAATGTGTTCAGTGGCTACTTATCCTTTAAGACAGCCTGGAGTTTGTGTTGTGGTTGTGGGATATAATATTTTGCTCCATCATAAACAGCACACTTGTTTTACATTAAAATAGTGGATATAAATTTTGTCATAATGATGAGAAATGAAGACTGTGGTGATTTTTCCATATCCAAACCTACAGTACAGGCCAAAAGTTTGTACACACCTTCTCATTCAATGAGTTTTATGTATTTTTACGACTATTTACATTGTAGATTCTCACTGAAGGCATCAAAACTATGAATGAACACATGAGGAGTTATTTACTTAACAAAAAAAGGTGAACATGCTTTATATTCTAGTGTCTTCGAAATCTAGGGTCTTCATTTAGCAGTGGTGAATAAAATGAAGGGAGAATTGGCGCCTTGGTGAGTTGGAATCACCGGGCGACATTCATCACTAGAGCGTAGTGAACGAGTTGGAGTGTATTTAGTAAAGATGGACTGAAGGTAAGTCGAGGCAGAACTAGGGACTCTCCTGTAGGTCAGAGTCAGTATCTTGAACTGAAAGCGAGCAGCTACAGGAAGCTAGTGGAGAGAGATGAGTTCGCTTTGGCTGGTTGAACACAAGTAGGACCAATTGCAGAGGTCTGATTGTTAAATTTGGGAGACCGGCAAGCAGAGCGTTACAATAGTCGAGCCGGGATAGGATAAGGGCCTGGACCAGCAGCTGAACAGCCTGTTTAAAGTGAACGCTGATTGCTGAGTAACAGGTTTCCGGTTTCTTTATCAATCAAATAACAGAAAGCAGTTTATAAAAAACTCCAATTAGATTTAAGGACTGGAACTAACGGGTTTTCAATAAGCTTTTGACAATCCCTGTTTGCTTTGTAATTGCCTGCATAGAATATCTTGGTATCATTTTTATCTGACAAAAGTAAAAGGGTGGAATCATGTTTCAGTGAATCTGAGTGTGTTAACCCCCCACCCGGCATTTTCTACATCCCTGTCACTATTTTTCATAATTGAATTTTTCATTCCACTCACTTGAAAAGGTAATTATTGTGAACGTGCCTCACATAATACTCCTCCACTTTTATAACCATTGATTATAGTATAAATACCTACCACCTATTTAAAAGTTTATGCCGTGGTTACATCACTAATTTGCTTCTTATTTTCCCTTTTAAAAAAAAATCCAATTCTTTCGACCACTAAATAATTACTGCGTGGGCAAAGTAATTCTGAATGGCATGATGTAAAAATGCTTTGGTAAAGAGAAATTTGTTCTAATTGTTTGTAGCAGTGATGTTGGAAACCAGATGTCTGAGGACTTTATTGTCTCTAACAACATTAATGAGGTTATTAAACAAAGCGCTTAGAAATAACCTACGTGATGTGCAAGAGATTGTTTTTCTATAGGTTTGCGCCACTTTTTGGCCTGAAGCAGATGTTTAAAATCCATTTAGTGTGGATGCATTCCGGGCCCCGCATTACATTACTGAGAATGGTTTAGTGTACATTTTAATGACTTAATTACGTGGAATTTCTTTATTTATTTTAATGATAGCGTTCCACCTCCGTTTCTAAATGAATCGTTTTAATAAACACATATAGACATCGCAGAGACGAGATCACACTTTATATTTCATAATTTAGGGCTGTAGTGCAACAAAAATGTTGGGTAAATTATTGTTTAAATTGTTGGCAACTTATAGTTGGTAACTTAAGGCAAGCTCACATGTAATGGGTGGAGAAACTATAAACTATACAAGATGTATCATAATCAACAAAAAAGCTAGAACTCATAACAAGGGGGGCAGTTATGAGGTTCCCCATGCCCATCCAGGGAAGAAAGTTTCAGGCGCTTGGCAGAAACACCCAGGACAGGGTGCCAATCTATCGCTGGGTGAATGGATCATCTATACCATCTATAAATGCCAAAGCCCTCATTGTCTCACTCACTCATCACTAATTCTCTCACTTCCCGAGTACCTACAAGGCTAAAACTTGGCATTATGATTCCCCATCATGTACTAACAGGTTCTTACTTCCCCTTGTTGGATTGGTCATTGGCTATCGCCATCGAACGCAACACCTGGGATGGATTGGGGTCTTCACGAATACCTACACAGCTGAAACTTGGCTTCATCATTTCTTATCATGTTCTTGGAAAACCTACTGATGATTTCATATGCGAAAGCATTCGCATGCGCACCGTAGTTACAACTCGTACTATTTTCATTTTACATTCATTTTGGATTTTTAATTGCCACAACCTTCACTTTATAATAATACATTCCTTTTAAATATATAAACCCAAAAAACATCAAGTCACAATAGCATTTTACCTTTTATGGTTTCAAGTTCCATAAAAGGTGCTTATTGCCGCTGCCTCACAGCAAAAGGCTGGTTCGAAGGCTGGTTGGGTCAAACTAAAAGGTCCTTTCTGTGTTTTCTTTAGTTACTGTGGTTTCCGCTCATATTCCAAAGACATGCTGATACAATGGTTGGGAAAAGACCTGGTGACCTATCTTTAAAAATACTCTTTACTGTAAAGTGCTATGGAATAAAAACACTGTAATCTGGCCTATAGAGTAACCGGGAGACAGACACAACTCAATGGCTGGC
This sequence comes from Xyliphius kryptos, assembly GCA_025769995.1. Taxonomy (NCBI): domain Eukaryota; kingdom Metazoa; phylum Chordata; class Actinopteri; order Siluriformes; family Aspredinidae; genus Xyliphius; species Xyliphius kryptos. Next base: position 10,725 of record JAOUQT010035957.1, read on the forward strand.
ATACACACCATCAACAATTACTTAACAATGAGATATTGTAAGATGAAGTTGTGGTTTGTTAGATATTTCGAATTTTAAGGATTTTTGAAGGATAATATGGAATATCAAGACAAGTGGTTGTGGATCACTTCTGGATAAGATGCTGGTTCAGTATCAGCACCATCAAAATGCATTAATATGGCCCAGATGTTATCAGGTCATCGTTAATAGACAAATAACGCTGATGCCTACATGTAATCCATAAGGGCAACTAAGAAAGTCTAGTTTAAAATTGTAAGTGTTTAAAATAAATTTGCAACATTTGGAGTTAATTTGCGTTGCAAACATCTTTCCTTCATAAACCCAATAATCCCCAGTCTCATCAGTCCCCTGTGGTGGGGTATAGGCTCAAGAGTTAGAGTGCCTCTGACCCTGGTTTGAATCCAAATTACACAGTCAGTGTTCGAAGTTCAGGCACAACACAGACACACTAATCACTAAGTTGTGTCGCTAGAGACACACACACAGTCATTTATTCATTTATTATTTCATTCAGTTATCTTCCGCTTAAT
>JAOUQT010035975.1:0-11274 GCA_025769995.1 Xyliphius kryptos
AGTAAGCTTCTGTTTTTTTCCATGTATCTCTGGGTTGTTTTTTTTCTTTCATTTTAAAACATTGGAGATCTATTTAGCTAAGCCTATTATTGCCTGCACTTCTTTATGAGTTTTACCCTCCTCAATCACCTTTTTAATCAAACTTCTCTCTGAACAATGTCTCGAACAACCCACATTCCTCACAAAATGATTCACCTCACTAATTGAACTTCACACTGCTATTATTTTGAACCCAGCCTTTCAGGTAATTATTCAAATACACAGAATTAAGGGCTTGCATATCATTAATCTTTTGGTTTTCTAAGAATCTATTGCACCAACTGGTAAATTGTTCATCATGTGGTGGCTTAGTGGTTAGCACATTTGCCTCTCAGCGCTGGGGATTCCCGGTTCGAACCCCAATCTGGGTGGAGTTTCCTTATTAACCCCATGTAGGCGTGGGTTTTCTCTGGGTTTCTTCCCACAATCAAAAAACATGGATTCCAGGTAAATTGAATGCCCTAAATTGTCCTGTACAGTGTGTGTGTGTGAGACTGTGTGAGTGAGTGTGTACCCAGCGATGGATTGGCCCTGTCCTGGGTGTATCTTCCCAGCGCCCAAGACGTTCTCCCCTGGATGAACCCTAGTAGAGGAAAAAGCGGAAGATGATGGATGGATTGGTGGGTGTGGTAATATAATTTATGCCAAAAACAGTAAATAATCTGTTTTTTCATATTGGACTGCTATTATTTTGATCACTACTGTATATGGTAAGTGGAAAAAACAATAAGCACTATTTTTACATCAGTATTAAAAAAAGAACAAGAAAATACTAAAACCATTCTTCTTCTTCTTATTATTATTATTATTATTATTATTATTATTATTATTATTATTATTTATTTAGCTGACAGAGGAAACCTCATCATATGCAGCTTGACAAAGCTGAACTGATCATGCATGACTGTTAAGCTTACTTTGCTTCATTTCATTGCTGTTTGAGTTTAAGGTTTAATTAAAATCATGCATTTAGAAAATTAAAAGGCAAGCAAGCAAGAATAAGAACGAGGGCATGAGAGAGAAAACAGACAAAGGAGGAGATGCAGAAAAAGGAAAGGTATGTGAATGAAAAACTGAGCAATACCATAATATAGGGATCATAGTAATTAAGCAGGTAAAAAAATGAAATGACAAATGCCATAGCACCTGGCTCTTATGTAAGCTTGCCACTCTTCCTTGATTCTCTTGCTCCTTCCCCAAGTCCCTCATTCCCCAATCAATCACAAACTAATATCACATTCCTCTATAGAAACCCTTGCCACCCTCTGCAATGCGTTTATTCTGTTTATTTATTTAGGCTGAAAATCCTATCAGACCTCACTCATCACCTCACTCGTCTCAGCTGAAGAGGCTGCATATCAAACAGAATACAGTCCCATCACTTTTCCAGCCGCTGCACAAGCTGACCAGCACATCTTGTAATGTTCAGGTGTTAAAGCAGCAGACAGTTCTGCAGTACTACCTGGATGCTGGAGGTTCTACTAATGGCTTTTCTGAAGGTTTTTAGGAAGAGACAAGACACAGAATGCAACACAGTAACCGGTGGCAACAGAAATAGAACCTTGATAACTGTTAAACCAGCCAGCGTGTTGTATGTAATGTACATTAACATGTCTGATTAAGCATGCGTCCAATGCCCTCTGTGTCTCAGTATGACATTTTGGTGCTGAAACCCAGAAACGGATATTGCAGGCATGTTCTCCAGTAACAATTACAGCTCTAGCCCACCAGAAGTTGTTAATGGAGTGGGAGAGGCTTTCGGTGTGGAGTGGGTGGGGCAAGCGGATGGTGCAAGTAGTTATGGAACACACCAATAACCTGGTATCTTCCACTTTGGTGTGAAACCTGGCACCATCCGTTTGTCCCACCCACTCCACACTGTGAGCCATGCATTCGTTGAAAATTAAAGAGAAGGGCACAAGCTTTGCCACCCACCAGTGCCCTGGGCAACAGACACTCAGTCCAGAAAATCCAAAGAGGATGGGAGATACTTCAGAGATATGTAACAGAGAGGACGTCACGAGAAACCATTAACCCTTTCAATCTTTCCACCTTAGGTTCAAGTCTCACTTCAGTCCAGCATACCAAGCCTAAACCTTATCCAATCCAGGCTCAACTACTGTAATACATTGCTTGCCAGTCTCCCAGCTTGTACACCTCTACAGCTGATTCAAAACTCTGCAGCCCGACTTGTGTTCGGTGGTACAGTATATATGCTTAGGGAAGTATGGAATTATATGGTCTCGCAATGGTACTGACATCTTCCCAAAAAGAAGCCTAGGTTTGGGGGAAACCGCTTGTCCTCACAAAACATTTGCAGCTGGACATGCGATGGACACATGGGGACAAGTGGCACATCGTGTGCTTGACTCCTCTTTCCGTGGAGGACATTGAGGATGTATACTTATTCGGAACTATGATTACTGCCATTCTGCTGATTGGATTAGGGGTTGCCCTGGTATACCTGGAAATTAAAAGAATTAGGTCAGTTGTCCAACGTCTCAAAAGCTCTCAAAAGCCCAGTATGATTTGAAAAACTTGAAGACTAGAAATCAAAGAGAGGACAGATTGGATGCAGACACTTGACTAAATAAATAATAAGTCATATCTTATGACAACATTGCTATTGCTATGACATTCTAGGAGCTGAGAATACAGACTTAAAACCAAATGGCCACTTGTTCGAATCCGGATTTTCCCTGTATCCCATACCCATTGCTGTGGCTAGTCCTGTTCTTATTTGTTTGTCTTATTTGCTTGTGTGCTAAAATGTATTTTTATTTTCCTTGGAGCATAGTCTGGGTGCTGGATTTTTTGATTTTCTGTTTTTCCCCCCAATGTATTCATATTCTGATTCTTCTCATTTCTGTCTTTCGTTCCCATCTTCCCCACTTGTCATATTGTATTTAAGGAGAGGTTGATAGCTCATTTCACTGTACGTTGTACCAGCTGCAATTTGCACGACAAATAAAACTTCTACCAGCCCAAGAAAACCATTAATTCACTCTCTCCATTGGTTCACTGTAGCTGCTCACATTTAATACAAAGCATTGATTCTGACCTACAAGACAATCTCTGGGTCTGCGTCTTCTTACCATCATTCTGTCTTTCTCTCACTGCGCTCTAGTGATGAATGTCACATGATGATTCAACATCACTGTGGTGCTTATTCTCACTCCATATCATTCACCACTGCTATATGATGGAACAATCACCCCAACACTGTAAGGCTGAGTCACAAATAAATAAAATTGAAGCCAGATCGCTATGGATCAGGTTTGATTATAGTTACTAGTGTAACTGGTTCCTCCTCAACTACTAACTTATTTGTAAGTCATTGACTCATTTGTTGTTTTGGATAAAAGAGTCTGCTAAATGACTAAACATAAATGTAATATAAAAGCAAACCCTTTTTCTGAAAATCTATTGGGTCCCAGCATGTGAAAGTTTATTACATTCTGGTGAATATGCAGTGTTGTCCTCTTAGTAATCAGAAATACAGCTGCAATTAACAGAGGAGATCGATTTGTGTGAGACAGCCCAAAGAGCACTGGCCTTGAGCAGCATGCCCTGTCAGTCCTGTATGAATCCCAAGCTGTGAAGCGCCACTGAGCAGCACTCCTAATGACATACACATAGTACTTTCTTCCCATTGACTGATCACACACACCATGGCAGTGACAGTGCACTTGCACCCAAGTTATCACAGCAATTTTTTTTTACTTATCTAAAAAAACTGTTTTGCTGAAACAGAAATGTTGGTAACACAAAATAAAATAACATGTTAATTAAATTAATTCAGTCTTCCACCGACAAGTGTGTTATTTTTACAGCAGCTAAAATATATGTATGTATATCATGTGCCATAAAATGCCATATATTTAAGTGCCATAAACATATAAAAAAAAAATTTGGCAACTGGGCAATTGGTTCTATGGTATCTCTTTGTTTAAAGTGGTTAGAAGTTCAATCCCTGATACCACCAAAGCTGCCCATGTAAGCCCTTGAGCAAAGCACTTAACCTCTGCCCTCTAGGGTGGCTGTATCATGACTGACTTTGTGCTCTAACCCGGACTATCAAACTGCTTTGAAAAAAAAAAAATGTCTGTAAAATGTCACGACCCCAAAAATCTGAAAAATGTTGGGACAGTGTGGAAAAAGCAGATAAAAAAAATAAATAAAAACAATATTTCTTACATTTATTTCAGATGTAATCGATTAAACTTCATTTCATTGGTTAATAAACCTGCTACACAATTTTAAAAAAAAGTCGGGACGGGGCAATTTAAAGCAAGTGATGAAGTTAGAAAACCAAAGCATGATGTGTTTTTTAATTGGTACGAATAATTAATCCCTCTTTGGTACAAAATGAGCACACAGGAAAGACCTCCAGCTTGTCAACTAATATTTATTACCAACATTTAAAGGAATGTTAAAAAATAAAGACAAAATGTGAAGGAATTTGCATTTTTCTCCCTCTAAAGTGTTTGGCGGCATAGTGTTTAGCATGTCCGTCTTACAGCACTGGGGATCCAGTTTCCTCTCACAGATAAAAAAAAAAACATGGATTAAAAGGAGAACCAGCTGTTTGAAATTGCCCCATCTAAAGTGCCATTATAGAGTGTGTGCCCAACAATAGACTGGCACCCTGTCCTGGGTGCATCTGCCCAGTCCCTGAAACATTCTCTCTGCTACACACATTTACGAAAAAGCTATGGAAGGAGAGGGTATGACCTGCCTGCAGTATACTTTTTATACCGTTTGTATAATATATATAAACTCAAAATGGTTTCAGACATCCAAATTAGCTCAAGCTTTAAAGTTTAAATAGTCTCATTTTTTATACAGCTGTATTAAATATTACATTAAGAAACCACAAGGATAATTAGTGTGTCCCCAAGCGAGGCTGAGAGTGTGAGCTTTATAAAGTGTGACGCAAAAGTTTGGGCAATACTGATGAACATTTCTGTTAATGTTCTTAATGGAAAGAGAAAGAGAGAAAGAATAAAAGGTATAAATCAGACATTTAAGTGTATATACCAGGCTTACCTCCATAGCAAGTTTTAAAACAGGGACAAAGCAAAGGTTTGTGCACCCTGCAGAGACTATAAAGCCACTCTGGCAAGTAGCACAGCATGCAAACCTATTTATAGAAAACTAAGAGTCAGTTAGGTTTTATTTTAGGTGACTAACCTGTGCTACCTTACAAATGCTTTAAAATCTGTACATTTTTAAGCCATCTTAAATGAACTGTTCTTTTGCAATCTGCAACTTCCACCTCATGACAGTGCATTGTACGTTTTTAAGGTGTGTTTATGATCACGATCATGGTTTCCTACAAATATTCATTTATCCGCAATTGGTGGCTTTTTGGTGTTTTTGTTTTGTAAAAAAATATTTCTTATATGGACTTCCCCATTCAAATAGCAATCCACTAAAGTCTGATTAGTTTGATGCATACATAGTTGACTTGGTGATTGTAAGAAGAACTTAAAAATTTAAACCACTGCAAAATTATCAGTTTTTTTTATTTTACTCTTTATAGGTAAATGTTTAAGTAAATTCAATATTGTTCTATTATTATAAACTACTGACATGTCCATGAAATTCAAAGCAAAAATGTAGTATTTTCAAAATACCGAAAAAGATGCAGTGCTTTCAGACTTCAAACAATCCAAATTATATACATATATGGAAAAAACTGCCAAATTATCAGTTTCTCTGATTTTACTGTTTATAGGTATGTTTGATTAAAATGAAATTTGTTCTTTTATTCTATGAACTACTGACATGTTTTCTTTGCATCGTTTGAGGTCTGAAAGCACTAAATACAAAATGTTTGCTTGAAATTTTGGAAACAAGTTCATCTTCATTGAGAAACAACAATAATAATGTCAGAAATTAATATTTAGTGGAATAGCCGAGATTGTTAATCTCATCTTTCATGTGTCTTGGCATGCATTCCACCAGTCTTTCACACTGATTTTGGTGACCTTATGCCACTCCTGGAGCAAACATTTCAAGCAGTTTAGCTTTGTTTCAATGCTTGTCACTATCCATCTTCCTCGCAATTACAAAAGCCGAGGGCAAAATTGACTCTCCACTGACCAAGATCACAGTTATCTTATTCGAATAGCAGTTAGCCACCACAGGAGGACATCAAGTGAACTACAAATAAATTGGAAGTGGTAGTGAAATGAACGGCAAGAACAGTTCATAACAGGTTCCCAGAGGTGGGGCTCAAGTCATATAAAGATAGAAAAAAAGCAAAGGAGAGCCAGGCTGAACTTTGCAAAAGACCATAAGGATTGGACCATAGAGGACTGAGTCCAGTTTTCAGCTTTGCTCAACACGTGGTCGTCTAATGGTTGGACAGAGACCTGGAGAGTTACAAAAGCCACAGTGTTTTGCAACCACTGTGAAATTTGGTGGTGTGAGGATTGGTGGTGATCTGGGGAAGCTTTGGGAAGTTTGGAATCGGGCAGGTTCATCTTTGCGAAGGGCATAATCATGCCAAATACGAGGTTATTCTGAAAAACCACTTGCTTCTTCCTGCTCTGGCAATGTTCCTCATCTCTGAGGACTGTTTTTTCAAGCAGGGCGATGCTGCATGCCACACAGCTAGGTCAATCATTGTGGAGATGAAGACCCACCAGATCAAGGCCCAATCTCTAGACCTGAAACCCATGAAAACCTTTAGAATGTAATCAAGAGGAAGATGGATAGTCACGAGCTATCAAACAAAGCTGTACTGCTTAAATTTTTGCACCAGATGTGGCATAAAGTCACCCAAAAGCAGTGTGAAAGACAGGTGGAACAAAGCCCCACCTCCTTTTCCCCTACTACACCATAGGATACACACATAGTCCCACCAACTTTTTCCCTGATGAAGACTCACCCCACATTTGTTTTCCAACATGGCCACCGTTTGACATGAAACAACAATTCCTTCAATATTATACACATTCCAGCATCAGGTAACCGTTTCTATCAATTGCATATTTCTTAAAAAAAAAATGTTATCAACGAAACTGTTGCTATCAAACCTTGCAACACGGCCAAAACCTTCATTTACCAACAATGGGATACCTCATGCTTTCCATTGATTTTAGTCACAGAAGCAGTGATACCAAATATGATACCTCATTCTTTCATTTACCAGTGTAAAGTTGTCAGTGCTAATGGCTACAACATAAAACCAAAGTAATAACAATCTTTGTCAGTGTGTATTATGTAAATTATGCACTTTTTTTCCTCCAGCCATCCCTTTATTAGCAGGGATTTGTTTTCCTTTGCAACATCTACAATAAATTCTGTGGTAAAGCTGCAAGAAAGGTCTTCTTCTAATGACCTTTCTACAAAGGTCATATTTGTGCAGAAGTTGCTGCACAATAAATAAAGTAAAACAATGTACAGGCACATTCCTCCAGCAGCCATTGTTATTCTGATTGTGCCTCTGTGTGAACGAAGCAGCTAAAATAATGAAATACTTACCACACAAGTCTAGAGCACGGTCTGCATGAAATCAAAATAAACAAAAGTTCAAGTTTTTTTTTTACTATCTACTTTCCACAAACTTGTGATATGTCTTGTAAATGTTTATTTATGCATAACTGGTCGCACTGCATATGGCTTAATTTACTGCATTACTGATTTACGCTGGTTCATTGCATGAGACGCCCAAAACAAACATGAATCATGATTTCACGATACCAAAGACACACTAGCATGCCCCAAATAGACAAACTAAGATTTGCCAAAATAAAGGCCCTTGAGACGCTTCTTAGGTTTGTAAAGAGTATGAAAACCTCCTTAGGGTCCTAATGAGCAAGTACGTCAAATGTCCACCACCTCGACCAAAAGCTATTGTTTTAGCCGTGCACTTGAAAGACGCACACGTCAGATAACATGGCTAAACTGATCCTAAACATAAATTGGTACATTTCCATAAATATGATGTAATACCATGTGCTACACATCTCACACAGCATGTAATGCAGTCCTTATCATGTATGCTGTGGACTTAAAGGTGCACGTTAAACTTATAAAGTACATTGCTGACACAGAAGATCTGCTCGAGGGAAGTTTAAAGCGAGCATGGCATAGAGCATCACAGCGCTATTCAACCTGTAATAGAAATGCAAATTGTATTGTCAGTGCACAACACTACACAGATAGAAGTGCTAATGGAATGGCACCACATGCGTTTGCCTTGCATGTTCCACCAAAATATTGGTGACATGGCCGGTGTGTCCCTGCTTTTCACATAATGAGTACCGGAATAGAATCCAGTCCCCAGTCTCCACCCACGTAATGGTTAATGAAAATGGAATGGAAAATGAAACAATATGCATCCACTATATAATACAGAAATAAATGTTTGGACATTTGTACATACAACTACTATTTATTTACCAATTTAAATACATTTAAACAGAAATGTCATTTTAAAAGAATTTTATAGAAATTCTTTTAACAGGGTTGATTAGAGTCTGGAGGAATGGAGGCATGCATTAGTGGAATAAAATTAAATACATGTGTTTAATTAAAAGTGGGAATGGTAAAAAGACAAAACACACACACACCCACACACAAAATAGTACCTAATAGTTCTGATGTACTATGAATAACCTTATAATAGTGGTCAAGCACTGAAGGACCAATTTTATGAGTTAATGCTTTAAATAAAGGAAACCTTAATTGCTTTTTGTTTTGTGAATTTAAGTTACAGTACCATTTAAACATTTGGCCTTGCCCCCTTTTATGCATTGCTTGAGGTCCACTTGCCACAAAGCAAGGACTATTTTGGACTATCAATCAGAAGGTTGGGGGTTCAAATCCCAGGTCCACTGTTACCAATGTGGGTCCTTGAGCAAGACCCTTAATCCTCATTGCTCCAGGGTCCTGTTTCAACTCTGTGTTCTGACCCCAACCATCAAGTTGGGAAACCTGTGAGTCACTTTGGATAAAAGCGTCAGCAAAATAACCAATTATTATTAATTATTAGTGAGCTCATGCTTCTGCAATAAATAATTAAGTAATTTTAAGGCTTTTAAGACATTTTAACTAGGTGTCTGGTGGAGACCAGAGCTTTGAGCAACCTCTCCATGCTATTTTTACTTAATTAATACATTGGCCTGTATTAAAGTCAGTTGTTTTGATTACTGCTGGATGTTGGCCTGTTAAAACAGCCTCGAAATTTGTATACAATTACGTTGGTTCTCTCATTGTATTAGCTGAGCTTTTAAAATGCATTGACGTTAATTCATTGATGGAAACACTTTATTATTGGTATTTTTTACTCATTACTTTGCAGAGACTTGCAAAGTGTCAGTTAGGTGTTTAAGACCATTGTTCCATGTGAGTACTACAGCATCTCATTTTCTCTAATTTGGTTCCTTTGCCACAGAGGTGAGTGCATTAGTGAGTTCAGCTCTCTGTAAAGCAATTATCCTAATGTTTAGGACGTATTGGCCCCGTGTGATCCCTCATTAACCGGACAATATAGACTATTTCTAGCTTATTTTACCAAGTAGCTACTTGGGTTTCGTTGCAACGAGCAGATATTTTGAAGAAAGTTTGCACAAATGACAAAGAGAAGTTGCAGAATGGAAAACAAAATGGACCAAATAAAGAAAACACTGAAATAACACATCCTAGATCTCAATGATTAAAAATATTTCATTCAAAAATCTTTATGAAGTAGATAGTGGAATGCGTTGAGAACAAAATAACATAAAAATGATCAAAATGTAAATCAAAATGATTATCCCATGGAGGTCTGGATTTGGAATCCTACTCAAAATCAAAGTGGAAAATCAAATGACCGGCTGATCCAACTTCAGTGGAAATTCCTCAAGACACATTCAAATGAGGCTCAGTAGTGTGTGTGTCCTCCACCTGCCTGTATAATCTCCCTACAACGCCTGGGCATGCTCCAGATGAGGCGGTGGATGTTCTCTCCTACAGCCCCCTCCATGTCTCCTGGTGTACTAGCCTGTGGTTCGCACAGTCGCCTCTCAGCGCTGGGGATTCCCAATCTGGGTAAAGTTTTCATGTCCTCCCCATGTACAGATCAAGTCCTTGATCTGTGTTTCCGGTCACTATTTTAATTCTAAATGCTGTAGAGCCTTTTTTTTAAATGAAAGTTTTCAAATAAGATGCATTTTGAGCAAGTTCTCTTTAAAGAAACTTGCTGTTTGTGGCCATAAAAACACACACCTCTCTGTGGGGATATAAAATGTATGCTTGCTTTTATGCACAGGTTCTCCATTTGTAGCTAAATCTGCTCCAAACAAAGAGGTGGAGCTTCTTGATTTAAAAATTCTGTGTCTAAGGGCGCTGAAGTCAAGCAGAAAGCACGGTATGACAAGCCAAGGCACAGCCGAGCAGATTGGTGTATCCCCAGGTGTTTGCAGTCTGCAGATCACGATGAGATGTCTAATTTGGATGGGCACTGTGCGTAGGCAGCATGGCCATCTACTGAAATCTGCTACACCTCAGCTACACCAGACCCATAGGATCGATACAGAATGTCACCTTTATCTTTATTTCTTTAATTACGCTGGTTGTTTAGCACCTTGCAGCTGTCACTGAGGGAGAGGTTGGAGATTTTTTTCGGTCTTGTCCTGATTCATCAGCCGGTTTGTTTATGGGCTTGTTGTTTTGTGGATGTGGAATTCAGTTGTGTTTCAGTTGTGTTTAGTGTTACATCAGCTAAATCCAGATATGGACTCCTTCTGGTTGGCCCGGCTGGCCCCCAAACTGTGGCTTTAAGGTACAAATATCCATTGGCTTTACTTTTACATTCACATTTTCCAAAACAGTGGTTTGTGATTGGCTGAGATTTGACACTGCTCCCAGCATGTGAGGCAAGTTTTGGCTCATGTACTCAAATCTAGCGCACAAAGGGCCAAAATCTTGCAAATGCGAGCAGGTCCACCCAAGTTCCGTCAGTCCATGGGGTAAGGGGGGTACCAGATGACGATGGGGGACTAGATAAATTTTGCTATATATATTTCTATTATGATTTCAAATAGAGACTTTTGAAATTCTGTAAAGATTTGTACAATCCCATGCCATCTTGATAACCTGACCTCTCACACATTGGTATGTGTAAGATGCCACATACCAATATATACTGCTCAAAAAAATAAAAGGAACACTAAAAGAACACATCCTAGATCTAAATGAATAAAATATTTATTTAAAAGATATATTCAGTTGAAAATCTTT
>JAOUQT010035985.1:0-11274 GCA_025769995.1 Xyliphius kryptos
AATGTAAAAATGGTTATTGGTAATGGTTTAAAAAAAATGTATGGAATGAGAAAGCAAAAAACATATTACTTGTTCATAGGTTTTCTTTAGCAATTGCAGCATGTTGAAATTGCAAATGTTTCTTAACTGCATTTCGGTTTATTACGTTTCAAAATAGCACGCTCGCTACAGCACAACGTCTGGCTGCCCAGCTGAAAGCGTCTGAAAGGGAAATACTGTGCTAATGAGATTTGCAAATGCTAATATTGTTACAGCTTGAAGAAATGGATCGCAAGCTTTTATCTGCCTGCTTGTAAAGCAATCGGTGTAATTTAAGGGGAAATTGTCACGTTTGACAACTTTTTTTATTGTCGCATTGCAGATAGTTAGAGGACTTTGTGGACACTATGACATCGCGCATAGCAACGTGGCTCGCTAACATTAACGAAAGGACAAAAACAATGTTAGGATTTGCCCGTGGAACAGCCAAGCCGGTCGCCGTGACGTATTTCGCCAAATAACTCTCATATTTCTCCTGACATTGACTTATATTGTGAGTATTTTTCATAAACATTACCCAGAACTGAACTAGCAAGATCTAACGAAGAACTTGTAGGCCGCCGAGGTCAAGTCGACCAATTAAAAAGGGATTAATCTCAGCTGTAAGTCCATCTGTTTCGAGGAATCAGAAGATGCTTGGCAACAGTCTTTCTGTGAGCTTATTATTTACGTCCACATTTCAGAAACGGTTGAAGACATTATGTGATTAGCAATTAAAACCATCCATCCATTCATTACCTTCCGCTTATTCCTTTATGAGGGTCGCGTTGAGGTTCCCCATGCCTGTCCAGGGGAGAACATCTCGGGTGCTGGGCAGATACACCCAGGACAGGGTGCCAATCCATATTTTTGGACTGTGGGAGGAAACCGGAGAACCCGGAGGATACCAACGTGGACACGGGGAGGACATGAAAACTCCACCCAGATTGGGATTCGAACGAGAAATCCACAGCGCTGAGAGGAGAACGTGCTAACCACTAAGCCACCTGCTGGACTGTGAGTACGACCGTTTAAATCTTATTTATAACCCGATTTCTGCAAAACACTTATAATTAATGTACATATATAAAGGATGGGTGGCAAGGTGGCTTAGTGGTTAGCACGTTCTCCTCTCAGATTCCCAGTTCGAATCCCCATCTGGGTGGCGTTTCCAAGTCTTCCCCGTGTTCGCGTGGGTTTCCTCCGGGTTCTCCGGTTTCCTCCCACAGTCCAAAAACTTGGATTTAAGGTAAATTGAATGCTCTAAATTGCCCTGTATAGTGTGTTTGTGTGTGTGTGGCTGTGTGAGTGAGTGTGTACCCAGCGATGGATTGGCGCCCTGTATCTGCCCGAGATAATGTTCTCCCCTGGATGGGTATGGAAGCCCTCCCCCCGTGACCCTCATAAAGGAACACGCGTAAGATAATGAATTCATTTTTTTTCTTAATGTGTGATTGTCTGTCACATGGACATGGGTGTGTGTACATGTACACGGTATATAGTTCAGTGTGGGGACCTCATATAATTGTGGGGACCAGCCTTCAGTAGCCCATTCAATTTTGAAGTGTAATCATGTTGTAAAGTTAGGTTATGGTTAGAGTGAGGTTATGATAATGTGAGGTTAGTCGCATTTCAACTTTTGTGTAGATGGACGTCTATGTAAAGTCCCCACAGGGCATTAAAATGAACTTGGTGTGTGTGTGTGTGTGTGTGTGTGTGTGCGTGTGTGCGTGTGCGTGTGTGCGTGTGTGCGTGTGGCATTTCAAAAGCCAACCCGTTCAATGTTCCAGCAGGTCCTTATCTGTCACACCTAAAGCTACAGGACAACGTGTAATTACATCACGAGCTGTGTTCCACTGTAATGAGTGGCCTGCAGGCTTCTGGAACCATCCAGAGGGACCAGAGAACAGATGGAGATAAATCATTCAGGGAGGGAGAGAAAAAGAAAAAACATGCTCAGACTCTGTTCTGTCCTACCAGACCCTAATTATTCATCTACTTAACTGTTCTGGCTTCGCTGTTACATCTGAAGCCGTGCCACACTACCTACAGGGAGCATCACGGCCCTGAGGATCCAGCAGGTCCCAGTTCAGCTCCTTTATTTACTTAGACAGCCTCACAAGATTAAGATCATCACCAAATATGGGACACCAAGACTTTGGAGATTCATCTCAACGATTGGAATGCATTTGAACAGAAAATAATACAATAATTTGTGAATAAAAAAACAAACGTATGGTGTAATAAATAGCGATCCGTATTTTTATTACATTTTCCATAATGAATTAGAAAGAAGTGTGCCATTAATTCGAGATGCATCCTCGAGATGGCGGCCCAGATGTTGGAGATGTAAATCCAGGCCAACTGGCTGAGGTCGTGCCATTTCTGCAGCACGGCAGTAACGAGCTCACAGCGGGACGAGGCCTCGGTAATTCACATCCAGAGGTCATGTACGTATTTATTCACACTCACACCCAGGAGTCATAGATCACTGAGTCTGGGAATGTGTTGGCATTTTGTAGTGCCACCATGTGGGGTACGCTTGTGAATGGCACTTCAGGTATGAAAAATTAGGTGTGAAAAATTAATTGTTAACAAAAAAGAAAAAAATGCATTTAATGTTCTGTGGTAGGTAAATATATCCAGATCTCGATACGTTGTCCTTACTGTTTTTGTTTTTTTTTATAAAAGTACCTCACTAGTTCTCCTCCTTGGGATGACTGCATGGCGGCTTTCTTGCGATGTTCGTGTGACGGCATTCAAGGGATGTCGGTGTGGCGGCCCACTTGGGACGTCAGCATCGCGGCCCTCTAGGGAAGTCCGTGTGACTCCCCCTAAAGACGTCGAAGTGGCGGCCTCCTTGGGATGTCCGTGTGACTGCTTCTTTGGGACGTCCGAGTGACGCCATTGTAGGGATGTCTGCGTTGCGGCCCTCTGTGGAAGTCCGTGTGACGGCCCTCTAGAGACGTCGCCGTGGCGGCCTCCTTGGGCCGTCCGGGTGACGCCATTCTAGGGATGTCGGTGTGGTGGACCCGTGGCCCTCTAGAGACGTCGGCTTGGCAGCCCCCTTGGGAAGGTGGTCTGGTGGCCCCCTTGGGACGGCGGCGCGGCGGCCCTCTAGAGACGTCGGCGGGGTCGCCCCCTTGGGATGTCGGCTTGGCGGCCACCTTGGCACGGTGGCCTGGTGGCCCCCTCGGGACTTTGCGAGTACCTACAAAGCTGAAACTTGGCATTGTAATACCATGTCCATGAACATTCCAGGACATGGAAACTTCACCCTTCACCGCAGTCACAACTCACACTATATTCATTCCACATATTGATTTCAGATTTTCAATCTGAATCTCACTCTTTTCGTTTTAAATATAGAAACTCCAAAGTCATCAGACATTCAAAAACAATTGCCTTTTAATTTTCATGTTGTTATCAGGTTCTCCACCGAAGTGCAGCATGGGTATTACACTAGTTTACTAATATTACAATTAAACCCACCCACTGACGTCCAACATGTGCATTAGCATCTATATATACAGTAGCTGTTGTGTGTGTGTGTGTGTGTGTGTGTGTGTGTGTGTGTGTGTGTGTGTGTGTGTGTGTGAGCAATAAGATTGTGAGGGTTAATAAATATATTTTGACATGTTGACTTGTCAGGGAGAGCGTTCCCTCTGCTCATGACTTTTATTTTGACACCAATACTTCCTTTAGCTTCTTTAGTATTCACTCCACAGTGAACTGATTGGATAATGAGATAATAAGAATTCCAACAGCTGACACTTTTCAGACACAACATGGTTCTTCATCCTATGTACACTACAAACCCAGGTGCAAATTGGGAGTAGACTTGCACTAAATAGTGCGTCAGAATCACACGAGAATTCAAATAACACTACAACATGGCTGACACACTATATAGTGCACTAGAATTGTGATAGAGAGGGATTTGTTACACAGCTGTTGTGCTGACACCTCCCTGATAATTACATTCAGCTGTTTTGATTGAGTTTATTGTCACCTTCATGTTTTAATGGGTTTCTCGCCTTTGTTTACACTCTCTGATGTTTGTACTGTTGCGCTGGCTCCTTGGGACATCCGTGTCGAGTCCTCCTTACACCATACGTGTGGCGGCCTTCGGTAAGCACTGCTTAAACATTTGTCCTTTGGACGCCCAAATGACTCCGCCAAGCTACGGCAAAGTGGCGGCTTCCTTGGGACGGACGCCAGTGTGGCGGCCCCCTTGTGACGTTGGTGTAGCAGCCTCCACTAAGCACTGCTTTAACATTTCTCCTTGGGACGCCCAATTGACGCCTTCAAGATACGGCAAAGTGGCAGCTTCCTTGGGACGGACGTCGGTGTGGCAGCCTCCTTGGGCCAGACTTCGGTGGGGTGGCCTCCTTAGGACGTCAGTGAGGCGGCCTCTAGTAAACACTGCATTAACATTTCTCCTTGGGAAACCCAATTGACACCTTCAAGCTACGGCCAAGTGGCGGCCTCCTTGGGACGGACGTCGGTGTGGAGGCCTCCTTGGGACGGATGTCGGATTGGCGGCCTCCTTGGGACAGACGTCGGATTGGCGGCCTCCTTGGGACAGACGTCGGATTGGCGGCCTCCTTGGGACAGACATCGGTGTGGCGGCCTCCAGTAAGCACTGCTTTACCATTTCTCTTTGGGACGTCCAAATGACCGCCTCCTAGGGATGGCCTTTGGACGTCAGCATGGCGGCCCTCTTGGGACGTCGGTGTGGCCATCTCCTTGGGATTCTCAAGCGGTCGCCTTCTTTTGACAGTCATCCAGTAAGCACTGCTTTGACATTTCTCCTGTTTTATCTTTGTCAAACTCACTTACCTCTTTGTTATTGTTCTGTTTTTACCTGCAAGTCTCGTTTTATTCTAAAATACCAAATAATATTGAAGATTCGTGGTTTATTTTGTCTCCCTGCCTCATCCTGGTCACTCTTCACTCTTCTTGGTTGTTCGGTTTTGTTAGTTCCACGCTGTATGGTTGTCGTGCTGCCGCGGCGTGACATGAATATGTTTATTCCTCTCTGTTCTCCGAAACTATAAACGATAATAACCACGACGTGGGGAAAATTAAAACTCTCACATGCCAACCGCTGTCACTGTTTTGCCTCATAACCTCGCTGGAGAAAACCAGAACCTCACAAAAATAAAAACTTCTCAGGCTGTGTACTCAAAATGTTCTTTTAGAATCAGAGGGAGGTAATTAGATTTTTCTCCAGTGACTCACAGGGTTTTTTCCCCCCCAATGTTTACTAATAAACACTAACTGTGGATATCTGGAGAACGCCTGAAAGTGAAACGCCATGGAAACCTGTTCTGAGCTGAAGAATGAAAACACCTTGATGTGGACATGGTTCTGTTTATTATAAACCAGGTGACGTCTTAACGCTGACAGTAAAAGGAAAAAACTCTAAAAGTATAAATATGAGAGCCGGGCTGGAATTCAAATGGTGTTACATCAGGTCATTGTGGCTCAGCGTTGGTTAAAGGTTGTGAGTCCACCACCAAAAGTTCCCACTATGGCTCTTTAAGCAAAACATCAAACCCCTGTTGCCCCAAGGAGGCCATATCATGGCTGATCCAGCACGTTGACCCCAAGTCTGATGTTCAAACACCATGTTGATGGTGATTGAGTGAGATTTGACATGTTCGCCATTATCATGGTGACCCAATGAAAATCAACATTCAGTTCTGTGCAAATGTTGTTTGAAGACCACAAAGACACCTGATTGCTTCATGAATCATGCAACCCAACGGAGAACTTTAGAAGTGTTGGGTTCTGCAAGAGGTTCAATGGACTGGTAGACGCTCACAAGATCGGTGTTATGTTTAGCATGTTCTTTACTCTGCACTCTTAAGATTTTATCAGACTCTACACAGTTTGATCTGTCCTTCATTCTCATCTTCTGATTTTCCCGATCAGGGTTGTTTGGTGTCCTGGATGTCTGGAGGGGCTGCACCCTAAATTGGCACTCGCAGGGAGAGAGGCACAGGAAACGCACGCTTTAAAACATCCAGGAGGTAAGAAAAATCACATCTCATCATCGCCTTTAGTCTCTACGCTGGGCAGATACACCAATTACAGGGTGCCAATTCATTGCTGGACGCACACTCATTCACACAGTTTGGGGTTGTATATAAACACTGGGATAGGCTACAGAAAAACAAAAATACATTTTTAAGTATCTTTAAATCTGGGTAAACTAGCAGTTGGGACGGCTTAAGGTGAATCCACAGGTGCAAATCCAATGACTTGGTAGGGAAGACCTTGACGTGACCCAGCATGGTCGTGCGTCCAATGGTGATATGGGACGCAACATCGAACATAGGAAGGTGAGAAGTACTTCATTTGTTTAAGGACAGTGAAGGGGAATCACAATGCCAAATTTAAGCCTTGTAGGTATTTGGGGGGTGGGAGAATTAGTGATGAGTCAGTGAGTGAGGGCTTTGCCTTTTATTAGTAACTAGCTGTAACCGCCACGCGTTGCAGTGCCTCATCTGGTTCAATTTAAAAGAAAAGAGAAAGTGCAGGTTTTGGAAACTTTAAACCTAATAACAACGGGAAAGTTAAAAGGCGGTTGTTTTTGAACTCTACCTGTGTGTCAATCACTGTACGCCAAGCGCCTCGCGTCATCCTCTTCCACTCTACCCATACAGCGCACACTATACACCAAGCGCCTCGCGTCAGTCCCTCCATTCTACCCGTGCACCAGTCACTATACGCCAAGTGCCTCGCGTCATCCCCTGTACTCTACCAACGCGCCAATCGCTAAAGTAGGGCCCATATTTTGAATTGGGAATTTTTTTTAATTTTTGATGTCTCTATGAGTGTAGAGGTCGTCCTGGACATCTCTGCCAAATTTGAAGTTTGTGGGATGTGTGGAAGTGTCCAATTAGAGTAGGGCCCATTGTTTGAATTGGTTCCCCTGTTTGGCCCCCCAGTGGGATTTTTTTGAGATTTTGGATATCTCTATGAATGTAGAAACAATCCTGGACATCTCTGACAAATTTGATGTTTGTGAGGTGAGTGGAAGTGCCCAATTTAATCAGGGCCCGTGTTTCAGATCGGGTCCCCTGGTGGGCCCCCCGTAGGGATTTTGAAAGTGAAAACTGCTTAGCTGTTCCAAGTGCATGGTGGGTAATGACGGTGCCAAGTTTCAAGCTTGTAGGTAGTCGAGAAGTGATTAGAATTAGTGATGAGTCAGTCAGTGAGTGAGTGAGTGAGTGAGTGAGGGCTTTGCGTTTTATAGGTATAGATTATGTTTATCTTAAGCATGACATTTTTTTATTATGATCATTATTAATTTGTATTCCTTAACAAATGTTAATTTGTTTTGTTACAGGGCGTCCAGGAACAGGACCTTTCCAAAAAAGCCAGAGCCCTTAAAAATGAAAGCATGGCTTTAAATGACAGGGCAACAGCACTGGACAGCAATCTGACTAATGGTAAATTGTGTTTCATTCATTTTTTTGTTGCGGTTCCAAGTATGGTTAAGGTTAAATATGTAAAAACAATGTTTTTTTAATTTGTCTCCAAACCTTTGTAAACTTAAACTGAAACTAGGTTTAATTTAATAAATATTTTATCCAATGCTTATTTTGTATCTTTGATTTTTACAGAGGTTCAACCACAGCTGCAGGACATCATAAAGCGACTAAAAGAGGCAAATATTAAAAAGAATAAGCTTATTGATGATCTGGCAAAAGTACAAAATTCTCTGAGCTCTGCTAAAGGTTAGCTGTTAGCATGTTTATTTATTTTTAGTTGGACAACATTGGTTTAAATACCACAAATTAGTGGTATAAAAAATTAAGTGACTGTATTTAATTGTGTATTGTTTCCTGATGTAGACAACACATCGGCGGAGCTCAGTGACATTAAGAATGCAGCCAGGAAAGCTAACAGCACTGTGACAAGTGTCCTAGAGACTCTGGCTCCTATAAAAAAAGAATTGGAAAACTGGAAAAGAAATTTTGGTTCACCCAACACCACTAATGACTTCACAGATGCACTTAAACAGGCCAACAGCTCAGGTGAATATCTGGATAGATTGATGTGGAAAAGGCATTTTCCATGAATTGTCATGATATAAATTACTTGTGTGTGTGCATGTGTTTGTTGTATTTCAGTGGGTGCACTTACCGAGGTCATTCCAAAGTTGTTAAACAGTATGGATCGTTTACAAAATAACTCCATTCAGATGCCCAACATTTCTGAAAGTATCCTGAGAATCCGAGAATTAATCGCTGAGGCACGTAAAGCTGCGAGCAAGGTAAAATATTATTCAGAACAATGGTCATCAAAAAGGTATACATAAAGCTATATGTGTATTTATACTGTTGCAAGTTTTTTATTGTTGTTTGATACATGTTCATTAGGTCAGCGTGTCAATGAAGTTTAATGGAATGTCAGGAGTGCAGGTGAGGACACCACCCAATCTAGCTGATCTGGCCTCCTACACCTCCCTCAAGTTTTTTATTACCCTTCCACAAAAGACACGGCGCCGTCGGCAAACTGGAATCAGCCAATTTGTCTTCTATCTCGGCAACAAAAATGTAAGTATATTTCCCATATAAAATATGGGAAAAAAAACAAACAAGATAACAAAGGTTAGGATTAGACATCAAGTAAACCAAATGTTTTTAGAAAAGGTAACAGAACCAATAATATAAATGTAGTGCTTTCTTTTTTTATTTTCAGTTAATACTCATTCTTCTTAAATGCACCACAGAATGTCACAGGAAGTCATTCTTACCTGTGGGCATCAAACTCTATAACTCCTCTCCAAATGTGTAAACTTTTAATATTATAATTCATATGTGTTGAATTCACATGTCCCAGTTCAAATCCCATTCTAGGTGGAGTCTCCATGTTCTCCCTTTGTCCTCGTTAGTTTCCTCCAGTCCAAAAACACGGATTCTATGTAAATTGGCTGCTTTTAATTGCCCCTGTAGTGTGTGTGAGTTTGCGTGTGTGTGTGTGTGTGTGTGTGTGTGTGAGAGAGAGAGTAAGTGAGTGCCCAGCGATAGATGTTAAGTTCAGGTAATTTATTTACATAGCACTTTTTACAACAGTATGTTGTCGCAAAGCAGCTTTACATAGTTCAAAGCCCAAACCCCCAAAGAGCAAGCCGAAGCAACAGTGGCAAAAAAAAAACTCCCTGTATGATGTATCAGATCACCAACGCAACACAGCTACACCTGATATCTACACCTTTATCTACAAAGAATTAATTGAAGGCAAACATGAACAAATGTGTTTTTAATCTATTTTTAAAGATTGATAGTGATTCATGAACAGGAACTGGAAGGATATTCCAAAGTTAAGGAGCCTTGTGGGAGAACGCTTTTCCACCAGCAGTAAATTTATTAATTCTAGGAACTAAAAGTAAACCACCACCTTAAGAGTGGAGCTCGTTGTGTTGGTTTATAGAACTGAGTGAGTTTACTCAGATACTGTGGAGTGTAATTATTTGGAATTTTATATGTTGATAACAAAGTTTTGTAATCAATGCGAGATTTAACTGTTAGCCAGTACAGGTTCGATTTCACAGGGCTAAGCATTTTGAACAAGTAGTAGTTTATGTAATGATTTGTAATGTATGTGTAATAATTTATGTAATTATTTGTAATGTAATGATTGGGACATCCTGTCAGAAGTAATTTACAATAATCTAACCTTGAGGTTATAAAAACATAAATTAGTTTCTCTGCATCTTGGAAGAAGAGGATATTTCTGAGCTTCAGAAGGTTGCGGAGGTGAAAAAAATGCAATTCTAGCTATATAGTTAATATGTTTAGTAAAGGAAAGATCCAAATCAATAACAACTAGATTATTAACAGATGAACTGGGTCTGATTAAGGAGTCATTGAGGCCTTGCTTATTTTGTACTTAGGACCAACTGTAAGTAACTCAGTTTTATCAGAATTTAGTAGTAGGAAGTCCACAGTTTAATTTCTTTAATGCAGTTTTCGAGCTTACTAATTGACTAAACATCATGAGGTTTAGCCGAAATGCCCAACTGTGTATCATCTGCATAAGAGTGGAAGCAATTCCATGCTTACAAATAATTGATCCCAGTAGGACCATTTAAAGGGCAAATAGGAGTGCTCCCATTAATATGTTTTAAACATACGGTGTGTGCCTAATTATTAGGCAAGTTGTATTTGAGAGGATTCTGTTTATCATTGAACAACAACTATGTTCTCAATCGCCCTAAAGCCTCATAAATATCAAAGCTTAATATTTTTGGAAGTGGGAGTGTGTGTTTTTTTTTAGATTTGGCTGTATTATGAGGATATCTGTTTTTGCAGGTAACTATTACTGTGCAGAATTATTAGGCAACTTAATAAAAACCAAATATATACCCATCTCAGTTGTTTATTCTCACCAGGTAAACCAATAACAATGCAAAATTTAGAAATAAACATTTCTGACATACAAAAACAAAACCAAATCAGTGACCAATATAATAACCACCTTTCTTTACGACGACAATCAAAAGCCATCCATCTACAGATTCTGTTTGGTGCTTGAACTGTTTACGAACAACATTGCATTCAGCAGCCACCAAAGCCTCCCAGACAGTGTTTAGAGAGGTGTACTGTTTTCCCTCTCTGTAGACCTCACATTTCATGATCGTTCTCCATGGGGGTTCAGATCAGGTGAACAAGGGGGCCATGTCATTATTTTTTCTTTTAAACCTTTACTGGCCAGCCACGCATTGTCCTGCATGCAAATCATGTTTTTTTTTGTAACGATACTGACTTTTTCCTGTACCACTGCTTGAGGAAGGTATTTTCCAGAAACTGGCAGTAGGTCTGGAAGTTGAGCTTCACTCCATCCTCAACCCGAAAAGGTCCCTAAAGTTCATCTTTGATAATACCAGCCCATACCAGTACCCCATCTACACCTTGCTGGCATCTGAGTTGGAGTGGAGCTCTCTGCCCTTTACTGATCCAGCCTCGGGCCGATCCATCTAGCCCTTCAAGAGTCATTCTCCTATCATCAGTCCATAAAATCTTAGAAAAATCAGTCTTAAGATATTTCTTGGCCCAGTCTTCACGTTTTATCTTGTGTTTTTTGTTCAAAGGTGGTTTTTCTGCTTTCCTTGACCATGTCCCTGAGTATCGTGCACCTTATGCGTTTTGATACTCCAGTAATGTTGCAGCTCTGAAATATGGCAAAACTGGTGGCAAATGGCATCTTGACACTTGATTTTCCTCAATTCATGGGCAG
>JAOUQT010036012.1:0-21598 GCA_025769995.1 Xyliphius kryptos
TCTTGAGGAATTTCCACTGAAGTTGGATCAGCCTGTCATTTGATTTTGAGTAGGATTCCAAATCCAGACCTCCATTGGATAATTATTTTGATCTCAATGTATTCCACTGTCTACTAAATAAAGATTTTCAACTGAAATATGCCTCATTTTATTCTATGATAAATTCTCTTACTTAAAATGTGGTAACAGTCATCAAAGCATTTCAATGCTAGTTGTACGCTTATAACTACGCATGTGACAAATGAATGGAACCTGTGGTCCCATGAAGTATACCTGAAGTGCACGAGCAAGGCACCCAACACCAATTGCTCCCCAGGTGCCATATACAAGGCTTCCCCTCAGGGTTTGTGTCACCGATGGGTTAAATGTGAAGGACATTATTTCCTGCACTGCAGGAACCTAAAGCACTTTATTTTTAAAATAAACATTGATTATATTTGGCCATGCAGCACCTTTGGAGCAATGAGGGTTAAGATTGGTAACTTCAGTTGACCTGGGATTTGAACCTACAACCTTCTAATTGAGACTGAGCTAGAACACTCTTTTTGTAACCACACCCACATTTTTGCACGAATATATTCATTTAGCTTAAAAAAAGGCATTAAGTTCACTCAAACTTTCAAGGGCATCATTTAAATAATCCACTGCAGAGTTTCATTATACTTATAGGGGTAAGCAGTGTGAGCAGGAGTGTGACTGAACTGTGCAGAAGGAGCACAGCTTACTAGTTAGCATGAAGCATTAGCATAACCGTCTGTTTAAATGGAATTATGCCTGAGAGAGTTAGTTGCTTCAGAGGAGCCAAACAAAAACAGAACAGATGGAGAATGAAGAGAGATGGCGATAAGGAACTACTAAACCGAACTAAACAGTGTAGATCAAAAAAGTTTGTTTACTTTATTGGAATTTCTGGCCCATTTCTCACAAACTATGTTCCAAATGTTCTAATATGGTGGTGGATCATTAAAAAAAACCCATTTAAAACCATTACAACCTTTACTTAGTAACGTAGTCTTGCGTTTCTGTAACGTGTTGCTATAAACCTTTGAGGTCATGTGTTATTGTGTAATGCCAGTTGTATATATGTCATTATTTAACACTCTGGGTCTAAGCATGATGTTCAGTAACAAATCTTCCATCACAGTCTTTGGTGAAGACATCAGAACAAGATAATTCTACCATCACGGAATCCTCCGAATTACATAAGTTCAGTAAGACCTCAGGATCAGTAATATAAATGAAATAAAAATGCATTAATTAGTAGAATTACTCTCATAAAGCTTTACACACTTGGAGTGTTTACACCAAAATCAAAAACTAAGAATCTTCTCTTGATTATATTGGATCAGGACATCGCCAGTAAGTCCTATCCCTGTCTGTATCTCAGTAGTATGTACTAAATCAGAGCTTAAGTAGGTCAAAATAAAACATATGACAAACCAATTTCAATAATGTAAAGATGCTTCCACATCATTGATCATATCTCCCACCAGCTGATTGAACAGCATTCTGTTTCAGACCCTCCAAACAGCCTAAACTAGTGGTTCAACATCTTTTTCATTTGGTTTTAAATTGTGCATTATACTGAGTGGATGGATGTGAACCCACGGCGCCCATGTTGCTTAGCAATCTGGTCTATCGTTGTGTAAATATGCAGCGCTTTTATTTTCAGGCCGACCTCTTCAGACCCATGATGTTTTACTCTGTCTGGCTTAAAGAGCTTTTCATTTATTAAAAATAAGAAATGTCAGTCCACCTAATTGGACTCAAAGCGGGGTGAAGACACACCACGGGCTTTAATACCTCAGAGATGTGAGCGTATACAACAGACCCGTTCTGATGGACTTCTCACTGTTAGTGCAGCAGAGAAGGGAAACTTGGCAGCTCTGATGTCATGTGATGTGATGAGAGAAATTATTTTACTGATTAGTCAAGTCAGCCAAGTGGAGTTGAGTCTAATATTTCAACTGGAAGTAAAGTGGTTTTCCATTGGGTAGTAATCATCATATTTGTGGCATTAGCAGTTCAGCTGCAGGTCAGCCGGTGCAGTCTACAGTTTATTGATGATGGAGTTGTTCAAGTGAGATGCAGCTACGCTTCTTATTGTGGTTGTGGAACAAACTCCGTTGTGGTAGCCCGTCTTTCTCAAATTTTAAGGTGCTGTGCATCACAGTTTATCACGTCAATCTAACACAATTGTAAAAATGTTTGGTTAAGAATTCCAGCCTGTCTGACACCAACAATCAGGCCCCAAATTACCGCTTCCATTAATCTAAAGGGGCTTAATATGGGCATTAGCTCCTGGATTGTATCTGCACCAAAAATCCCAGTCACAATACAAAATTTTGCAGAAAGACTTTCCAGAAAAGTGTGTACGTAAGAGGTCATGTGAGTTCCTGTGGGGGGTCAACATGATCCATCCATTATCTTCCGGTTATTCCTCTACTAGGGTCACGGTGGGGTTCCCCATGCCCATCCAGGGGAGAACATCTTGGGTGCCAATCTATTGCTGGGCACACACACACATCCACACACACAATATACAAAGCAATTTACAGTATTCAATTTAACTGGAATCCATGTTTTTGGACTGTGGTAGAAAACCGGAGAACCCAGAGGAAACCCATGTGAACATGGAAACTCCAACCAGATCGGGATTTGAACCAGCAATCCCCAGTGCCGAGAGGCAAAAGTGCTAACCACCAAGCCACCCACATGATGTTTAATTAAATTACTAAAGATTATTCATGGATTCATTATTTAAATAGAATTAAGTTAATTTAACTGGGCTGATGCTTCATTAGAGCGTGAGCAGTACGTTGGTCGCTGTGGTCGGATGGTGGTAATTGTTCGTGTTCACATATCCTTATTAGGTCTTTCACTGTAGATGAATGATAACAGGATGGAAATAAAAGGTCACACAGCGTGAGAGAGTCATGTCTGAAGTTCCACATCATGTTTTACACTAAATCTAGAGGTCACTGAGAATGGAAACAAGCAGCACTGGAATCCAAACACATTGTATTAAATATAAATATTAGCCGTTACATCCGCAAAGGGGGAACGTGGTTGCAGACGTAGCAATAATGTGTCTCAAAAATTTGGTCTATAGAGTGTATGTTGATTTATAGGTGACTTTGTACCCAAACCTCTCAGATGAATTACTGCATCACAGCTACATGAATACTGTAAGTGGATCTCCTTTATTTCAAATTCACCAAAACAAAACATGCGTCACCTGCAGAGAGATCAATCGTCCTGCACCAGGATCATCTCCAGTTTCTTTTTGGTTTATCAAATCTTTGGTTTATTTGGTTTCCACAGCAGATCCCGTCAACTTTCAGTCAGAGAAACTCACACCAACACACCACCACCATGCCAGTGTCACTGCAGTACTGAGAATCATCCAGCCTAATACCTGCTCTGTCCATGGTCCTGATCATCAGAGAACCTAAATAACGACAACTAAGAGAGTATGTAGAAAAACAGATGGACTAGAGAGTAACTATAATACTACAAAATCCATCTCTATGGAGATGACATGACGGACATCAAGTGTAGAAAAAAGGAAGTGACTAATAAAAGTGGCAGCATAGTTTATAAACCTCAACAGTCCACCTTTTCCTAAAACATGCTGGTCTTTTCGAACATAAAAATGTTCCACTTTTTTTAATAAGGCAAACATTTGGAAAACCAGGCAGCTTCTGTTATATTTATAGGGTCCCTTGACTCTGTCCTCTAATAAACTGTCCATAACACTATCCTCAGTGAACACTCTCTTCGTTTATATACCGATAAAACCATGTGGCTGTATACACGATCACCTCACAGACGTAGTGATGCTAATGTGCCCGAAAGTAAAATTAACCACAGCAGGAAATCAATTGTAAGATTACACAGAAACCTGAATGCTGTATGGCGTTTGAACGGTGAACCTGAAATGTCCTAATACAATAAAGCTGTGTCTGTAAACACCACAGAGTCTCCGCAGCAAACAAATCATTACCCCAGGAAATAATTTGAACTCTAGCACCAGGCACAATGGGGCTGAACGACAGCGCATGATTACCACTCTACAACCGAGCGACAAAAAAAACGAGCTGCACATTCCCTTCGCCACAAAGAGAATATATTCCATCAGGTGTATCACTACAACTAGATGACAAATTGGCTCGACAACGGCCAATAGATGGGCCAAGAAAGAAAGAAAAGCACACCGGTGTGCCGCCAAGTGTAATGCATTATAGATCAAAATCAGGCTCAGAGCATCAGCACAATCAAAGGCTTGTGAGCTACTGGGACTCAAACACATAACAGCACTGTGCATCTCACAGAAGCAGCATCTCTTCTCATCCAGGCGTGCGAGATTAACAGATAAAACTGGCACACACTCGCCGTGCTTCGTTTGATAGGTTAAAACTGGATGCACAGCTGACTGCTGCTTTAATTACACAAGTATGGCCTGGTCTCCCGCTTATTTAAAACCTTTACGTTTCACGCTGCTGATTAAAAACCCTCTGAGGTCAGAATCACTGCAGCAAGAACAGTCAATGAGCGAGAACCTAATGTCTCTTCAAATCAATATTTTAACCAGCGTCCTCAATGGTTTCTTTACTTACACTGAAGGTGTTTATAGGCCCTGGTCATTAAACAAACCCGAAACACACTGCTGCGTTGGGAGGAAACGTATGCACGCTGCACAAATCAAGATATACATGTGAAAAACATCAGCAAGTGTTCCTACGTTACCCATGATGCAGCTCAACACCCAGTTATAATTCCCTCAAACTTCATGATGCATTTCACAGAAAAAGATAAAAAAGCATTTGTCTCTTAAATTAACGGTATCGAGACATTTTTTCATCTCATTGGCGCAGTTTTTTATTACAAATTAAGATGATTTGTGCAATAATTATGTTCATTAATAGATGTTAATGTCTGGATCTTTTAATTAAAAAAAAAAAAAAGTATGTTTGATGACGGTTTTGTCAACTATGAGTGACGTCAGTGCGTCGGGTGAATGACGTTTTATATAGGGACCATCACCTGAGGGCGAAGGTGGTGGAAGAGACTGGAAGAACTGTTTTTCAACCGTGAGATGCAATGGCGCGTTTGTTGACTTAATTAAATAAAATATCCAATCTAAGAGACACGTCCCCTTAACCTTTCGCTCAGTAGCGGCTGCTTTGTGCCTGCCGCCAGTAATCTACATCACAGCTTTTATGATATTTGAATCCATGTTCAGTCAGTCATCTTGCCTATACATTGAGAAAAATTATTTTCGTGAGAGCTGGCCAACTACAACCTCTGTACTAGTTAACATCAACTCATATAACCATGTTTTTATGGAACGCAGTCATGCTGAACATAAATGGCCTTCCCTAAACTGTTTCAACAAAGTCAGAAGCATACAATTATTCAAAAGAAAAGTTCTGGTAGATTCTGTAGAATTAAAATCCAGTGTGGTTCAACCTGTGAAATGACCCTATAGCATGACACCTTCTATAATAAACCTTACAGTTGGCACAATGCAGTTAAGATTTTCCTGCCCCTTCCAAGTTGAGCGACGACTCGAAACGCCAAGTAACATGTTTTTACTGCTCCAGAGTCCAGTGGTGGTGTGCTTTACACCACTCCACACAACAATGTGCTTTGTGCCGTAAGGCTTGCATGCAGTTGCTCAAACTCTGTGCTGATTTTTTTGACTGTGGAAGGAAAACCGAGCTCCATGATGAGAACATGCCATGCTAATCGACCACAGGATGCAGGCGCACTGGCGACTGTGCCACCTGAATATAACTACATTTTGCAGGTGACAGAATATAATTGGTGTGTTTTGAACCAATACCATTGGAATAAACTAAAACTATGAATATGAGCCCTGTCCTTCCTTCCAACATCAGAGTCTGAGCTGACTAATGTTTCTGAATAAAAACATCCCGCCGACACACTCCAAAAACTTATAGAAAGACTTCCCAATGGAGTGGAAAATCTTAAAGGTGCAAAGCAGGAGTTACTTACTGAGTTATATCAAAAGGCTCCTGTAGAGGTCAGAGTATTTGTAACAAATTTCATAGTTGGTGATATATTTTTTCTATAAGATTCAATAGCATTCATCTGTGTGCTATGGAGAAGCTGTAAACATTAACCATGCATTCAGAACCTCAGTGTTTATTGCTATAAAAATCAGTTCTTCTGCATCACAGCCTAAATTTTTTCAAAATGGAGGATATAAAAGTCTTTTAAGAGCATATTAAATTAGACGGTTGCTAAAACCACAAAATATTATTAATAATAATAATGATGTGAAAACATGGGTAATTAAAAAAGATAGACATAGTAATAGGAGCTCAATTTCAGGGCAGAGCTCTGTGAAAATCTTAAAGGAATAAAAGATAATCCTTCAAAATCCAAACAACCTGTGTTACAGATTACAAATTTCTAATTCTGATCTGAAACATGTTTACTGAAAGCTTGTGAAAAATCCAATAGGTGGCAAAAAACACCCTCCTGTAAAACATGTTAAAACCCTCCACATGCCTCCCATTGAAAAATATTCAGGCACCACAAAGGCGGAGCTTTATAGCCCTCGTCTTTTCATGTGCCTGTCAAGCAGCACTCATCGATTCACCAGTGTGGCCAATGGAAACTAAACAGGGAGGGTCACGTGAGCCGCAGGGAATATGTTACCATGGCAACAGCGGCCTCGTGGACCTGCATGTCACGCATTTGAATAGGTTCCTGAAAACTAAGACCGGTGAACAAATGGCTAAATAGTTTTGGACGAGTGACACACAAGTCACGCATTTTTAACAACGTGCATCCTGTAGGCTGGCCCTTTTTGGACAGAGAGACCAATCTGCACATGCCGTACTGATACAGCTTGCTCCGAATGAGAAGAAAATAAATGAATGCTGTGTTTCTCTCTGATCCGAGTTTTAATTAAGGTATTTACTCTTGTGTGTTCTCTCCAGAGGGACAGCACAAGGACAGGGATGCAGCTGCATATCAAAGCAGGTTTCAGCCTTGAGGATGAGAGGGACCAATAAAACTAGGAGTTCAAAAAAGCCACAAGGAAAATAAAAAAAAAAAAAATAATCACGTCAGTGTCATCACCTGTGGAAGCTAAATGTTATGTGCACTGTGCAGAGGAATACAGTCACACTGGCGGTCATATCCCAGCTGGTGACGACCAAAACAACCGCATTTTAATAAGTCTGCATGTACAGGATTCACCAATTTATCCAGAAGAGCATTTGTTTACTGGTACTTATGCTGGATCAGAGGACCTGGCCTTCCAGTTCATATTAAAGGAATGAAATAAGTTGGAATTTTAAGGTCAAGACTTCATGTGGGTCACCTTTAACCACACCAAATGCACCCCCATGTCTTTATGGCGCTCGCATTACACGGTCAGTTTTCCCAAACTTTTCTCCTCATAGACGTATACAAACATTCAAGATGCACAAAAAGGTGCTGGATTCCTTACACCTGTGGGAACAAGACTCAAACATTCAGCTTATAGAGTAGAAAACATGTCCCAGTACATTTTGTATATAATGCATCCTAATTGATACTCATCAGCATTTGAAGTTGTTTTGAAAAACACCACCAACAGAACAGTGCAGGTTACCAACATCACCTACAGGAATCTGCTGAGTGGATGCTCAAATTAGCCAGCTAAGTTAATCCTGCCATGTAAAACCTCCGTACATCACTACAGAGCAATCAATCTACCTTTTCCCCACAGGCATAGCCATGCTACACTCCATTATCCCTCTTTAATGAATCCTGTCATTCAGTCATTCGAGGTGCGCTGAGGCCACCTGCCTCGAATCAGCAAGTAAATGAATATTCTATAGGTCTTTAGAAACCAAGCTAATACAATTAACCCAGTCCAGACATCAGACACAACGTGTGTCTGAGACACACTTACACCTACCAAAATATGTGATCCAGTCTCTATCCATAACACAAAACCCAGATCTTCCAGTACATGTCGGAAAGCCACGCTCATCTATACAATTTGTCATCACCTGCTGAGGTTAAGGGTTAAATCTGTTCTCATGGAGTGAGTGCCTCATCTCATGCTGGGTTTAATTCAGAACTGACGCTAGAACAATCTGCTGGATCAGGTACCACTGTGGGTTTATCAAGTCCACCATCTAATCCAAACTGAAGGAAAATAAGGTTTAATTCCAAGATCGTTATACAACTACACGTTGAATTATTTGTATATCAACTTTCTGTAAACCGTTTAGAAAAGGCCATCTTCTGTTCTAGTGCAATGCAACACCTCAGAGACTGTGAGCCAGGCACTCATATTCAACATTAGTTTAAGCGCAAAGATGCTCTTCTAGATAAAAATTAAAAAGCTTTGCTCAAACTTTGAATCAAGTCCTCTCTGAAACATTAAATCTGTAACAACTAAAATGACCAACTTAAAACCGGAACTAACTCAATATAAGAAAAGCTTCTGTAGGTGTTCGGTTTAAAACGCATTGTACTCACGAATTCAGAGAGATACAGATGAGCAACTCACCAGTGACCTCATTTTAAGATATAAATCAGATACAGAGTGAATGGGAATATTAAACCTGTCAGATAGACATGTTTCCCTACTGAGTGTGAAATACAGGAGGTTGTAGTTTTCAGGGTCACTGTGAGGTTGGAAATCTGGAGCAGTTTGTAAAAATCCAGTCAAAAACAATACACAAGCTTAAAAAAAAAAAAAGCGTTTAAAGTACAATGGTGGAGGGTTGATCAGGTCTGTACCAACAACCAGTACTGTAATTATATTATTTAAATCAGTTAGAGATGAAGGAGCTTCATTTGGACAGAGGAGCATCACTTACCCCACCGATCATAAAAAAATTAACATAAGGTACCAAAAAAAATAATTAAAAGAAGCACTTCTATAAGAAAACCCCAAACATGGATACATCTGTGTATAAAAACCTGATAATAAATAACAGTCATTATAAGCAATGAGGTGAAAGACTGGGTTTTAGAATTCTTTAGTAAAATCTACAAAATGAATAAGTCTTTAAAGTATTTCTGGAGATTTATGGCTTTCTAAGAATTTTACCATAACTCTAATAATCACAAATAATTTAAATATCAACTTCCTTTAAACCCGAACACACAGTTTAATTCCACATCTTCACCCTGATGAAACAAAAACTACCAAAATGGATCTAGTATTGATACGAAACAGTACACTATGCAATACTATGGCCAACTTTCTATGCCAAAGTAAATCTTCTTGTTTATGCCAACAGATTTATGAAGTTATTTAATTGACAGGGAGCATGTAAATTATCTTTACAGTCACTGATGAACTACAAGGATCTGAGAAGCTGGAAAGGTAGGACACAAAAGACTTTTAAGTTCAGTTACAACAATCAGAGTCTATCAGCAGGCTGATTGTCTCATTGTATTACAGATTGTATTACAAAAAGGATGGTTATCTAAATATTCCAGCAGATTTTGTGAGATCTTGTCCATAATGAGTAGTTTAAAAAGATCTAATGCATCATTAGGCGTGTTGCTGGAAAATTTTGCTTAATAACCATGCAAAAAAATCATTTATGAGGGGAGAATGTCAGTTCTAATTCATCCCAATGATGCTGGATGGAGCTGAGGTCAAGGCCCCGGGTGGGTCAGTCAAGTTCATCCCCACCAGACTTAACTATACATGGTTTATAGCAGTAAAGATCCCTTTTAAGGCTCTTCCCACAAAGTTGAAAGCATATAATTTAGGCCCAGGTTCTGAGTTTAAACCTGTAGTCATGTGACCGAATCAAACACCTGAACTCAGTGATCAGGATGCGTTCATGTATTTAGTGTTTTAAGGTCAAACCCCTGGTGCACCGAGCTAAGGGACAAAGTGGGAATTGTTCTAACACTAAGTATCAGAGACAATCGAGGGGTCAGTTCAGGGCTGTAAACATACCGGACATCCTGTAATAACATCTCAACACCATGGCGAGAGAAACACACCTGAAGGTCTGGGGTGAAAATGGCACAAGAGCAAAAGGTCGCCATGAGAAGGGCTCACGCTGTGAGTGCATGAGAGGAAACAAAGCTGGAAGAGCAGGAACAGTTCCGCCTCTCCGCCAAACACTGAGTAATAAACCCGCTAAAAATTTGGCGGCAGATCTGTTTTGGGCGGGCCGATGAAAGGGGCCGGCGCGCGAGGGCAAAAGCGAGCCATAATTCCCCCTTTTGACACGCTCGGGTGTTTTTAGTTTTCCATAAAGGCGCGTATGAGTGAAGCCACAACTCTGCGCCGTTATAAAGTTTGTTTCCTGATAGTTTGCCGCTTTACGAGCTGATTACCAACTCGATCTGAAATGTAAATAAGGCGCCTGAGTCAGCGGCTGTTCCTGAACGCGGAGCTGAGCCCCGCAACGCGGAGGCGGCTGGAGGCACCGGGGCATCCCCGCACAGCCGGCCCCGCGCACTGACACCGCGGCAGAGCCGAGACGAGCAGCCGAATCGATCGATCTGCAGGCGCTAGCTCCAGTTAGCCTTAGCTCCCTTTCCCCCAAACACAATAGTAACAGCGTCCTCTCACATCGGCCGCATACACCGACACCTGTCCTGGGGTGACCCTCACCCACCCCGGCTCCCGCCTGCCTGCTCCGCGCGCTAACACTGAGACACACTGTAATCCGAACGGCGCGACGCCGAGCAAACAGGACGCGTCCTGGCTGGCCATAGAGCGGCGCTCCCATCCCCCCACTCACAGCCTCTCTGCGTCCTCCATCTTTGATAGCAACAAACAGCCAGCGTGCCCCCACAAAGCGCTCCCAAATTTGCCCGAAACTCGCGCAAACTTACCTCGGGCTGCCAAAACGCCGTCTTCGCGACGCCTCCCGCCGATAATTAGTACAATTTACTGAATGAATACTTTATGGTTTATATTCTAATTTAGACGTGAAGCGGAACCGCGCCTTTCGCCGGAGAAGCAATCCTAAACTGCCATCTGGTGGCATTCAGCGCGGGGAAATGGCGCGAGCGCATAATGATCTCCGCTCGCCCCCTGCTGGAGCGCGGCGGAACTGCAGTCGGTTTTAACGTGCCTGGGGACTCGAGGTGGTGCAGAGGGGAGAGAGGGAAAACGTCGCTCAATCACGAGTAAGGGGAATTTGGAACACAGTCCACTTTATTAAATACACCTTTTTTTTCCTCCACCTCCTAAATATACACATTGCAATTCTGCAGTTACAGATTGCAATCCATTTGTTTGTCTGATATCGATTCGTCCCCTTTGATTTATCCATAATCACCAAAGTCACCAACAAGGACCACTATAAAGCATCTATGTGGGTGGTGGATAAGTCTCAGTACTGCAGTGACACTGACATGGTGGTGGTGTGTTGGTGTGTGTTGTGCGGCTGGAGTTAAAACCCTGTATCCTTCACTGTAGACTATTGGACCCAGCCACCTTATTGCTCCACCTTGTAGATGTAGAATCAGTGACAGTAGGTTACTGCTGATGCTCAGTTTCAGACTTAAAACAAACCTGCTCATCAATGTTTTTCTAACTGTAACTTTTAAAGCTGCTGTGTCATGTTTAATAGTCTTGTAAAAATGAAAGATGTTACCTTTTTGTCTAAAAGCAACAAAATGGGCAGCATCGTTCTATAACCATCACGGTTATAGAACATGAAGCTCTTTGTACACGGTTTTTGAGATAATCTGAAGACTACATGTAGTTTGGAGTTCTGTAGTGATTAACAGCAAAAAGTTGGCGCCCTCTCCGCACTATGCGTGTTAACATGTGCTGACCACTTGTAAGTTACAAGTGTAAATCTAGTATTCAAAATTACTGTCTGACCTCAAGACATCTGTGTTTTTAAGATTCAGCGATCTAAACCGTTTCTTTAAGTTGTTGTTCATTGGTTAAGCATGTTAGTGTCTGAAAAAACTAACAACAAATAACAGCATCAACAGCTTCATGTTTATTCATGATCCCATCACTTCATCATTTCCTAAAATACAATAAAGACTGAAATATAATCAGTTCATTCCCTTAAACATTTATTTAACAGATTAAATGACAATTTACTGAATTTTGTTTTGAGCAGGTTTATAAATGACAAAAAAGAGTCATGGAACTGAGATAAGAGTATTTTAGAGTTTGGGATCTCCAGCAGTGTAAAGCTTCAGTCACTTGGATCGTAGCCTTGATAATGGAACAGATGACCAGAGCACATCAGGAGGGCAGTATGGTTGGAGAAGGTTTAGAGAGATAGAAAGAAATCAGTCCACTGAAGGTCTTAAACCTCAACAATAGGATTCGGTGTTGTGTTCTTAGGTGCACAGGTGATCAGTGTGAGTGCTCAAGATAATGGGAATGCTGTGTTCTTAGAACCCTGCATGAGCCAAAGTGATGTATTAATAATAACCATCATTACCCTGATTTATTTGGCAGTATGGGACGCCTACAGAAGCTTATATAACCCCTCAGCTGTTGTGAGGAGACTGCTGCTGGATGAGAAGGCTTTGCTCAAAGTTCTACTTTTTCCCAAAAGTGTTGGAAGGAGTAGAGGTCTGTACTCCTAATGCAAGGGTCTTTCCCAAGCTGTCTTAACAAGGAAAAGAAATGTGCATGTATCTTTGTCTTAAATACATAGTGATGTGCTTGATTTTATAAATCTATGGTAATGGAATTAAACACTTGAATTCAGTAATTAAGGGGTGAGTCCCTATATTTCTGTCCATCATTTTTATGCTTGTTTTATATTATTTGCATCTTTGATTCTTCTTGATCTTGAAATGTATTTAGATATTTGTACAGTGGTTTTGTAACCAGTCCAAGTGAACTCATGTCACTCCATTACTCCTCTCTCCCTGCAGCTGCTGCATTTAGTACAAGGCACTGACTCTGGCGTACAGGACAATCTCTGGATCTGCCCTTCTAATCCACCTTTCCAAAATACACTCCAACTTGGTAACTGCGCTCTAGTGATGAATGTCGCCTGGTGATTAAAACTCACCGTGACCCTAATTCTCAATCCATATCGTTCACTAGTGCTAAATTGACATTTACATCACATTTACATTTAGTCATTTTAGGCTTTTATCCAAAGTGATCTGCAACTGAGAAAACACCCCAAGTTAGAAGTTTCAAAAAAGAGCTTGTTTAATAAAAATGGTGGAATGATCTTCCCTACACTGTCCATAAGGGTGAGTCACACAGCATTTTAAGGAAACATCTGAAAACACATCTCTTACACAAGTACTTGCTATGAAAAAAAAAAATCAATCCGATCAAATCAGATCTGAGTGGAGTTTTCATATTCTCCCCATGATCGTGTGGGTTTCCTCCGGGTTCTCATATGTAAAGATACAGGATTAGACACAGAAAAAGGATTTATTATCATTTTCATCGCATGTGGCCCATGTGATACAAAGATGAAATTATGGCCCATGAACGCAGAGTAACCTAGAAAAAAAAACAGAATATAGATATAAACATAGAATATAGAATGCACCCAGCGAGCCCTGTCCTGGGTGTATCTGCCCAGCGCCCGAAATGTTCTCCCCTGGATGGGCATGGGGAACACCCCCACCCACGACCCTCATAAAGGAATAAGCTGAAGATAAAGAATGAATGAATGAATATAGAATGCACACTATTATATATTGTGGCTTGGTGGTTAGCACTTTTGCCTCTCAATGCTGGGGATTCCCGGTTCAAATCCCGATCTGGGTGGAGTCCGTGTAAGTTTCCTAGGGGTTCTCCGGTTTCCTCCCACAGTCAAAAAACATGGCTTCCAGGTAAACTGAATGCCCTAAATTGCCCTGTATTGTATGTGGCTGTGTGAGTGAGTGTGTGCCCAGTGATGGATTGGCACCCTGTCCTGGGTGTATCTGCCCAGTGCCTGAAGTGTTCACCCCTGATGGGCATGGGGAACCCCACCGCGAGCCTGGTAGAGGAATACACGGAAGATAATGGATGGATGGATATATACACACATGAATATAATATATATCATACACAACTATGAATATAAACATTGCAACATGAAATATAAAATATAAACATAGCAGCATATGAAATATGAAACAGTTTACATTTAAATTTAGTAGCATATTCAGTATAGCAGAAACAGCATCTGCTAAATTACTAAATGTAAATTTAATATAAACGTGACAAAGTGCTCACAGCACCACAGAAATACAATTAATAAAAGTAATTTAGCTCACTGGCCTCATCATAACATTCCACAACTTGACTAACTGCACGTGCGTTGTGTTCTAATGTAGATCAGTAAGTTTGTATTTTGGGGTTTTGGTGTAATCGTGTGTGATGTTGCTGTGGAAAGTTGGACGTTTCGCTACGTAAAGCTTGCTTCACCATGTGAACGGATATTTAAGGCGTTGTGTAATTCGGGTGCGTTTGACCTGTGCTGGCATCCGTACACTGACTCCACTAACTGAAGAAATGGTGCAGAGAGAAGAGGCGGGATTCACTGAGGCTGAAGCGCCGCTGATCGTGTACATAGTGCGGGAGTCGGCGCGCCTGGAGTAGCTCGGTTCCATTTCCTGTGTTTCGGCCGCCCACTGACCCACGCGTGGAGACCCGAGGCAGGCCCTGATTCCGGCGGTTCGGTCCACGGAGCTGTCGTCGCTGCGCTGCGCGGATTTGAAGAATAACAGCTGCGATGATGCTAAGCTAACCCGCTAGCTCCGTGTTCCCCTCGCAGAAAGTTCTCCGGCTCCGTAACCGAGGGAATCCTCCGGTGCTGTCCCGTCCAGCAGCCGCCCCCGACCCGCCGCTCTGCTCCAACCGGTCGGGTTCGAACGCGCCTCCATATCCCTCACTTCTCAACGGTTCAGAGTTGGGTTCGGTTGGACTGAAGAGCTCCGGCCCAGCAGCTCAGTCCGGATAAACAAGCGTTAGCTGAGCAAGGTTTGTCATTTTTAATCTACATTTCATTGTTTTACTCGGCGCCTGAGCTCCGAACGAAACTATTTTACTGACGAAAGCAAATGAAAATGTTTAACAGTCCCGCTGTTACGAAGCTAACTTAATTTATCTTGGGCTCGGTCTCAAACGGCGAACTAGCCTACTTAACAGTATGCAAATCAGCACCCTATTATGGAAACTGCCTTCACGCTGTTAGTTCTCACTATCAGGCGCTCTGGGTTTCGTTTGGAACGCAGCCCAACTTTGGACGGAAACTAGTTCGCTAAAAGCAAATTTCACCTGCTTCGATGTTTTTTTTGTTTGATTGATATTTTTTTATTTGTTTTGTTCGTTGCATCCAGACAGCGTTCCGCCTCAGGAAGCGGTGAGGTTTTGTGCTCTGTGGTTTTTTATTCATTCATTTTTGACTCCATGTTTTGTTTAAAAGTCAAGTTATTCCTGAAGCACAACCAAATGACGCCTTAAAATAATATTGTACACGAGATTTTTTTTTGTTTTATATTGACCTTATATTGCTTTATATTGACATTTAAATCACAAGCTAAGTTTAAAACAGAGCTTTTGGAACAGTGTGTTGTACATTTACAACGATTAGGCCAAAGTTAAACTTCCTGGTATTTTGGTTTCTATAGAAAGAAACTTAATGAGGACCAAGGCTTAGTAGGAGGGGCAGACAGGTGTTAGCTGTTCAGTACGATCATAAGGATGCATATTTGTGCGCACACGTTTTTATATAAACTATATTTCCGTTCACCTGCCTTGAGTCACATATGAGTTTAAGTGACCTCTCATTCCTAATCCATAGGGTTCAATATGACATTGGTCCAGCCTTTGCAGCTAGAACAGCTTAAACTTCACCGGGAACGCTTTCTTCCAAAAGCGCATTTGTGAGGTCACATGCTGATGTTGGACGAGAAGACCTGGCTCATAGTCTCAGCTCTAATTCATTCCAAAGATGTTCTATGGGGTTAAGGTCAGGACTCTGTGCAGGCCAGTGAAGTTCTTCCACACCAGACTCTGTCATCCTTGTCTTTATGGACCTTGCTTTGTGCACTGGAAGAGTTCATGTTGGAAGAGGACGGGGTCGGCTCCGAACTGTTCCCACAAAGTTGGGAGACTGGAATTGTCCAAAATGTCTTGGTATGCTAAAGCATTGAGTTCCTTTCATGCCATAAATCTCTCCCCCCCCACCCCCCCAACTTTACACTTGGCACAATGCAGTCAGACAAGTACTGTTCTGGCAACCGCCAAACCCAGACTTATCAATCAGATTGCCAGATGGAGAAGCAAAATTCGTCACTCCAGAAAACGTGTCTCCGCTGCTCTAGGGTCCATTGGTGCCGTGCTTTACACCACTGCATCCGGTTCTTTGCGTTGCACTTGATGTATGGCTTGAATGCAGCTGCTCGACCATGGAAACCCATTCCATGAAGCTCTTTGTACACTGTTTTTGAGATAATCTAAAGACTACATGTAGTTTGGAGTTCTGTAGTGATTGACTGCAGAAAGTTGGCGACCTCTTCGCACTATGCGTGTTAACATGTGCTGACCACGCCATGTCAGTTTACGTGGCCTACCACTTGGTGGCCCGGTTGCTGTCGTTCCCATACACTCATTTTCATATAATACAGCTCATAGTTGACTCTGGAATATTTAGGAGCGAGGAGCGTTCATGACTGGATTTGTTGAACAGGTGACGGCCTTTTACAGTTCCACGCTGGACTTTACTATTCTCCTGAGAGTGACCCATTCTTTCACAAATGTTTGTAAAAAAAATCCTTAAAGTTGTCACAGTGGCGATGAGTACTTGGTCACGTCTAGAAAGATACCAAGTCCGAATTAAATAATGAGCAGAATGTACACCTTCCTGTATGACATGATACAGGGTTTGTGTAGGTATTTTATTTGTACTTTGTATAATTTCAATAATATAATTATCGTAAGTTTGATCATCAGCCTCATGTTTTGGAACTATGATAACAGGAGTGATTAAGGATTCCATGTTCCTGATGGAGAGTTGTAGTAATGGATGCCTTTAGATATCATCTGTGTCTAAAATCCCTAATTACTCTGCACTCTGATTATTGTCTAGTTTTTAAAGGTTGTCTAAATTCTTAATGTATAATTTATGATCCATAAATAATCTATTATCTACAGTCCACTGTGAAGTCACTGTATAACTGGAATTCTGGTTTAATTAAAGCAAAGAACAGGACAACATCTCAACTCAGAAACTTGAAAAAATTAGGGTTCTGAAACGTTGATGTTATTTGCATTTAAAAGTGGAAGGAGTTTAGATTGATCTCAGAGCAACATGTATGTTAATATAACATTGATACAAAGGTTTTATTTTTTTATAAATGTCTTATTGGAAGCATTGCAGGAACGTTTAGACGTCCTTGTGCTAAGACACCATTGATTGGATTTCTACTTTTAATCCTGGTAAATTAGACGTCATAATAATGACACAATTCAAACTGATACCGTTCTTCTGCTTTATTTAAACTCTATATTAAATGGTGTGTTTTTACATTTGCAAATTGATTTGTGATGTAAGCCGTTGTGGGTTGGAGTGATTTCAGAACGCTCCACTGTGATGTAAGTTTAAGTAGGCAAAGCTAGCAACAATAAAGCACCCAGTAAAACTAGCTGGCTGCGAAATTTGGGCATCAGGTCCAGAGAGACTACGGCAATGCTGGGATTAGTGCGTCTCTCACTGCTGACACACCTGATGAAGCTAATGAAGGCGTGAGCATTAGCTGATGAGTTGGCTCAGCCGTATTAAATGAGGTTTCACTGTAAAACCTGTGAATGTGAGTTGTGGTGACCTTTGTATCTAATGGAATGACCTCATTTAGTGTCATGTGTTGATTATACAATGAATAGCTACTTTATTAAAGACTAGCAAAATACCTGTGCTTCATGTAGGAACCCATCATGGCTCACAGTGCAGCGCCCGTTCAGAAGATCAATATGACAGTGGTGTCAATGCATCGGTACCCAAAGCAAAACATAATTTTTTGGTTAGCGCAGG
Organism: Xyliphius kryptos; assembly: GCA_025769995.1. Classification (NCBI taxonomy): domain Eukaryota; kingdom Metazoa; phylum Chordata; class Actinopteri; order Siluriformes; family Aspredinidae; genus Xyliphius; species Xyliphius kryptos. The sequence continues at coordinate 17,979 of JAOUQT010036012.1, forward strand.
GAAGCTGTGTACCAAATTTTGTGAAGTTGGGGCCATAAGTGTAAAAGTCCAAGATGGCGGATGTTAACCGCTATGGGTAGAATTTCTAAATGAAATCTACCTGCTGACTACTGAAGAGTGAGAGATTTGCCTTTTATTAGTATTAATACACGTTTTTTAGTGTGTCACCAACTTTGTACGTGAGAACCACAGCTTTTTATGATGGTATAGATTTTATTAGGTCTACCAGTTTGGAGAAATATTGGACAGGAAAGTTCTTACCGTTGTGGAAAATTGCTAGGAAGTACTAAAATTTGATTGTACCAGAGATTCTATGTAGAACTGAGATCTAGGGACGCACCAGACTAGATCTTAGTAATGTTCCTGACACATTTTTATTATTTACAATACAAAAACAAGAAATAATTTTTTTGAGCAGTTTATTTAACTTCCTATTGACATTATGCACTGGTTGTTACTTTTTGTTTAAGGGTGATCAGATCACACGGAGATCCTGATTTCATGTTTTACTCCGGTTCACAACAGCCTAATCATTCAGCAAGTAACACATGGACGTGAGATCATGCTGCAGTGTGCCACCATTTTAACCATTTTTAACAGTAATTACTCTTGGTTTTCTGTTCCATGTGTGTCCTGCAGCCTCTCTGGTGATCTTGAGAGCTCTGAGTAAAGAGCCAGGACCTGGACGGCTCATGACTTCAGACCAGGAAGGGAAAGATATTGCTGAACCCCAGGTGCAGCAGTTGCAGGAAGTGAAGGAAAAAGAGATTCCTCTTTTGGTAATTTTATTATATTTGTTTAACTTTGAACAATACCATCTGTACATGATGCTGGGTCTCATCATCAGTGTGGAGGGGGGTACCTGGTACATACAGTTGTATTTAATATAATATTCATTTTAAAGAGAAATGTAATGTATAGCAGTGATTTATTGGTGCACTGTTGGGTGTATTTGAGATGTTCTACCCTGGATGGGCATGGGGAACCCACCGCAACCCTAGTACAGGATTAAGCAGAAGATAATGAATGGGATATCATTATAAAGTGTTGAAGACTAAGTTTAAAAACTTATAATATTTAATATGCAGCCTTTGTGTTCAACTATAAGAACTTTTACTCTAGAACCATGAAAATTATGTCTATATAAAAGTCTTCATGTGTGATCATGCATCAAACCGAGGAGGCCTTTAGAAGAACATTCTTTCCAAGCAGCAACATCATGTATTCATTTTAAAAACCAGCACTTTGTGAGCAGAGCTCGCGTAATAGATTGTACAACTTTGGGATCATGGGCTCAGGCCACAAGCACATGTGCAAAAAATGATCATTTAAAAATAAATCTATTCAGACTAATCAAATTTTAGAATTTTAACAAGCACTGATTTAATTTCTGTATCTTAAAAGGAAACTATATAATTATACTTTTTAACTGTATTATTCCGATAAAAGACTGCAGTCCTAGCTGATGTGTTGGATATTGAAGTCAAATAGAACACAGATTAATAAACATCGGGCAGATTTAGGGTGATAAAAGATTTATTGGTGTAAAATATCCTCTGTGTAAACAAGTTCTTCATTTTAATGTACAAGAGAAGCCCTATGCAAGCAGATCCCATTCATTTAACCAAAGCAGCACTCGTGGGGTGCTGGCGTTTGAGTGACAGTGCCAAGTGCATGCAGATTTAAATACTCTATTTTAAGCACAGGGAGGGGGATAGGCTGGAGGACTGCACCTCCCTTTCCTTTTTCTTCATCTCTCTTGGTCAACCACGTTGTGTGAGGTTTGGCTGCTGGAAGGAAGTTTTCGTTTGAAAGTTTAATATGGGGTGTTGTTTTAGTAAAGAGCTCAATCCTAATTTGGTGAGTGAAAGGACAAACCTTCTTCAGACGCCAGTTACCAACAGCTGCTCGGCTCAAGACGTTAAACAATACGCTTCGGTCACCGTGCTGACCAACGACAGTCTTTCTGAGTATGGAGAGACGAATGTGGCATTGGACACCAGGAGCAGCACGTCCTCCGCTAGTCTGTCCATCATCCTTGATGCTGTTGAGAAGAAAAAAATTGGTGTGCAGGACAAGTCTGTGTTAAGGCAAGAACCTAGCAGCGACCCTCTGTGCTGTTCTGATCTGAGTCAGCATGTGGGTGGGGTTGGAGACCACGTCAGGGACAAAGGGGTTAAATCTCTGGAGGTCACAGAAAAAACTTTGTTGAACTCTGTAAAACGGAGAATAGCTGAGAACGCAGTGAAACGAGCAAACTGGTTTTGTGAACGAAAGACATCTGTTGGAAAAGGATCAAGCTGGAAAACACCATCTGGTTCTACGGAGACTCCAGACGTCGCTGTACCCAACGAGCCTTGCATCAGAACCACGTGCACGCCGGGCAACCCCAGCTCAGATGCCACGCTCACTCCAGAGGAGATGAACAGACCGGTTCAGAACAGTGTCAGTGTGAAACCGGAGGTTTTCACCCCCAATGGAGCCACAAGGTGTGAGGGGTACGAGTCGGAGGAGAGGAGTTCTGATCTGCTGAAATTAGAACAAAGCTTCCAGAGGAGAACCCAGAGCTTCTACAGTTTATGTTCTATTGATGATGATGATGATCTGGAAGAATCCGACCAGCCTTCAAGACTGCGCCCTATGGTGTTTGATCAAACCATTTTGGCTGTACAAGAATTTGGGATGTTGAGCGACTCCCCAATGAAAAGTACGACGTACCCATCAGAACCTTTTAAAGGGACCAAACCCCCTGAGAACACAAACGTATCTGAGAAAAATGGGGATTTGTTCTCTGCTCTGCCAGGCAACAGTTTGCCAAATAAGGACCCAGTCCTTCCAGACCTCATTGGGACATTTTCTGTCGTTTCGGAGGATGGTGTAGTGGATGAAAACATGGTTCCCTCTGAGGACCGGACAGAACAAACAGTTAGAACGTGTCCGGTTCACGAGTTCATGGTGAGAAAATCATCTGTACCAGAGTTAAATAAACCTGCTGAGGAAAGTCTGCCTGACCTGCTGGATAGAAAGGAACTTCCAGCTTTGAACATGGATGGAGAACTGAATCCATTACAGAGACAGCATGCTGATTCTTTACCTAATCAAGCAGACGGGTGGTGTTTGTCTGAGACCCCTGTGTACTCTGAACACAATCTTGGAAATAAAGAGCCAGATTGTGAATCTGTTGTCTCTGATCCAGAGGAATCCAGCAGCATCTCCACTGCAGTCATGGAATCTGATGACAACCTTGAGGCGGAGCAGTGTCTCTTAAGGACATGTTCTGAGGTGTTCAGTGAAGCAGAGAGAATGTGTCTTTATCCTGGAGATGGTTCCACTGATAAATGTTGTGAGGTTTTAAATGAAACTGAGGAACATGCTAGTGATTTAGATCAATTTTGTGTACAGGATATTCAGGATCGACGTGCTGAAATGTTTATTCCAAACCCGCCCTGTGGTTCAGTGTCTCTGGTTCAGTCTGACTGTGATCTCATGTGTCAAACTGCTACTATAGTTTCACTAGAATCGTCCATATTGGATCGGAAATCTGAAACATGTCCTATTTATCTGAAAAATGGTAAGGAGGAATCCAGTGACATGAGCCCTGACATGGAAATTAAAAGAGT
>JAOUQT010036022.1:0-11273 GCA_025769995.1 Xyliphius kryptos
AACTAAATGGGGAAACAAGGAAGTTAATTAACTGAACAAAACACAAAATAAGGCAGGTGAGCCGAGCACACCTGACATATGGACTTTGCTTTGCATAAAAAGTAATTCTGGCACCCAACTGCCCAACTGTTGGAGGTTTAATATTGCTTTAACAGGCCTTTTCACATGAATTATGATATTTTTTGTGATAAGATTTAATAAGTTACAATTTGTTTATCAAATATGCAGCATAGCTCCTTATGCAGTCTAGGTGCACCAAATTCTGTGTTATAATGCTTTAATAAATTTGCATTTCTAATGTTGAATGCACATTACACTGTATGTTTTATATAATCCCTGTAGCTAACTTTTTCAAGGGAACATATCTTATATGCTTTTACAAATAAGACATTATGTCATCATGATTTATCTATAATACATGCTAAATGTTATTTATTACATTACATGTACATGTTATACATAAGTAGCTCCATAGCCAAAGAAACCTATGCCCTGCTGGGGCAGTGTTTCCTGTAATTTAATGCTTTAAAATAAGACATAAGATAGGAAATCTGTATATATGATGTCATTACCCATGCAGCATAAGCCGCCATCTTGGGTTTTCAACCTTATCCATCACCACCGTCTTAGATTAATGACCTCACTGTCTGGCGTCTTGTCCTGATTACCTCAGCTCCGTGCTCCACTATACAGCCATTTGCCAAGGTGTAGAGCTAAATTCAATCCCATCATGCCTCTGTAATGAACCAATCAGGGAAAAGAAACTGAACGAGCTAGAGAAGGAGGGCGTCTCCGGAGAGCACAGACCGCCTGCATTCCGCTCGATATCATCAAACAACTTTATTAAATAAACCAGTAAAAAAGCACAACATAGTTTATCCACATCAAGTCCTAAACACATATGCACACACATCAACAACCACATGGAGACATGGAGTATAAATATATATACACATATTTAGAAAGAAAGTGAGTTTGAGTTCTGAAAAACTTATATATATATATACTTATATATATATACACTGTATTTGGGAGATGTGAGACCAATCTGTTCTCAAACACAACCAGCTTCAAGAGTAATCCCCATCGGCACAGAAACTACACATTTTGTCAGATTTATTCTTCACCTCACCTGATTCCTTGTTTCTTTTTGCACTCAGTTAATCATCTCGTTTATCAGTTCTCATTGTTGAGTTAATTATCTGTTTTTATTGGTTAGTCTTCGTGTGGTGTTTCCTGTGTTTTGTATTTAAGCAACATGATACAAACATATAGCTGCACAGGTAGTGTGCTGTTTTTTCTTTTTTTTGAACAGTTAAATGAAAGGATGGCTGGGTGGATGGATATGTGTATATAGAAAGCCAGATGGGTAAGTCTAGTGGATTAAAAAAAATGGCAATCAGTTTTAGCTCCTCTTGGCTGGATCGATTAAGAAAAGACAGGCAGCAGATTCTTGTAAGTCCTTTAAGTTGTGTGGTGGAGCCTTCATGGATCACGTATGTTTATCCAGCACATCCCACAGATATCTGACTAAATTAAAATTTTGATGGATTTGGAGGCCAACATCTCCAACTTGTTACCGTGCTCCTCAAACCATTACTAAAGCATTTTCTATTGTGGCAGGAAATATTATCCAGCTGAAAGAGACCACAGCCATTAGCCATAATTGTTTCCATGAAATGGTGAATACAGTTTGCAACACTGCCTGTGCAAGTGGTACATGTCAATGTGACATTCACATGGATGGCATGACCCAAAGTTTTTTAGCAGAACATTACCAATACATCATCCCATAGTGCATCCTGGTGTCATGTGTTCCCTAGGCAAGTAATGCACACACCCCTGACATTTCACATTAGATAAAATATGATATACATTTATTAATTCCACCATGTAGAAATTTACATAGTTACACCAGCAAAGGGACAGAATCCCACAAGTACTAAAAAATATATAAATTAGAAATACAAATACAATAAAAAAAATAAATACCTTTGAAAAAATAACACAAATTTGTACAGCTACAAATATTGATAGACTGAATTTGTGTCATTTACAGATAAGGGGATGGTCCTGCTGAGAGCAGTGCTGGGCAGACTTGCCAATTTAGCAACTTTTTCACTTAATTTAACAAATTTTCAGACCCTCTTGTGGCCTATTCTTTAAAAAAGTGACTAGTGACAAATCTAAAGACATCACATTTTCTTCAGTTTCTATCCTCAGTGAGCAGTGGGGTTTGCCGTGAGCGCCCTTCCACATCGGTAAGAGCGGACCCACATCAATCCAGATCCGCACTCTTACTGCACTGTGCATGTCCAAAGCTGTAACTGACCCCTGCCCTTAATTATATGGCAGGATGTTAATATAAATGCATTTATCTTACACAGTGTATGCCACTTACCTTGTCCACCTTGTCCATGTGAAAAAGCTTAACATCTAGCTAAATAATTATAAATAATTTGTTATTTACATTAATATTACTAATATAATGTGGTGTAAGGAGTGCTGTATTTTTACTCCTTACATTCTTTTGGTTTGTTCCCCTGGTAATTTGCTTATTAGTTTGTGTTTTGTTTCTTTTCTTTGTTAATTAGTCCTGTTTCCTCATTGGTTTGATTGGCACTGGATCACTAAACAGGATTGTTACTCACGGTTTAGTATGCCAATGGCTTTTTGTATTTCTCGCGCCTCTTGTGGAATAAAGTGTTTTAGTTTACCTACTTCCTGGCTCCCTTTTGCTTTATTAAGTTTGTTCTTTGGCGCCTAACGTGGCTTTGTAACAGAATGCGTTTTTTTCTCGTTTTTCCACAATTTTCCGTCTTTGTAATAAACCCTTAGATGTCTATTACCTGGCATCCTGTCTCCTCTCTGTGCCAGTGCACCCCCACATGGTTTTCACTGTGCGGTCATGACATGTTGGTTTAAGCAATGCATTCAAGTCATCAAGTTATTTTAAAAAGTAACTGCTTATTTCAAAGACAAAAATAAATAAAGTAATTAAAAGAAACAGAAGAAGTTCTCTTTTGAAGCTTTATCACATTTAAGGTGTTTTTTTACTCCCTTTTTTTCTGTGCCAAAATATTTATTCCTCAAACACACAAAGGGACTGTTATTCTAATTAGGTGACATTGATGTCATTTAGTGACTTCTAGCGACTTTTAGGACAGTCAATGTCAGGAAATGCTGTCGGGCCCATGTTACCAAATGGCTCCAGAAGGCTGCGGTGAGTAAAAGGGTTTATTAAGAACCACACAGGGAAACCAGAGAAAAACACAACATAGGGCAAAATGGACAATGCGTAACAAAACCAATGGCGATCTAATGGCAGAGGATATGAAACAAAAGTTCCAAACCCATGACAGAAAATGAACCAATAAAGAAACAGAAAAGTTAATTAACAAAAACGGGACGGCCTTGAGTTCTCCGTCCCTCGGACGGGCAACGAGGAGGACGGTCTTGAGTTCTCTGCCCCTCGAGCGGGCGCAGAGGCGGACGGCACAGAGTTCTCCACCCCTTGGGTGGGTGCAGCAGCGGACGGCACAGAGTTCTCCCCGGCGTAGTGGACGGCCCCTGGTGCTCCGCCTCCCAGGCAATAGACGAGCCAGACGATCTAGAGGCCTTCTAGGCCGAACGGCCTTCGGTTGACGCTTTTGGAACCAAACGGCCTTCGACAGACACTCTTGGGACCAGACAGCCTCCGGCAGAAACTCTCCAGGCAGGACGACCTCCGACTGACGCACTACTGGCAGGACGGGGTCCAGGGTGCAGTCTGTGGTCAAGACCGCCTCCAGGGTGCAGTCTGTGGGCAGGACCACCTCCAGAGTGCAGTCTGTGGGCAGGACCGCCTCCAGGGTGCAGTCTGTGGGCTGGGTAAAGAAGGTCCCTTGAGTCCCGCACTTAAAGGCTTTGGCGGCGACCAGGTCCAAAGAGCAAGAGGAGCTCTCCTGCTCTCTGCACCCCTCGTCCTGCACCTCCTCTACCTTGGCTCTGTCCTGCAGACCAGAAAACCATGGCAAAACCCAAACACACTGCAAGTAACTTAGGCTCCCGTCCCTTGAATAATCCCCCTCTACCAAGCGAGTCGGGGTCGCAAGCAGAGCCAACCCGCTGAATATGTGCATTGAATGACTACAATGTCCACGTGGTTGCTCTCTTACGTTAATTTTTCCGTGGGTTTTACGAGGATTATAAGGAATGACAGAGCAAAATTTCAGCTTTGTAGGTACTTGTAAAGAGCCTGATCCATTCGAGGTGTTGCGTTCGATGGTGATTGTGAACGATCAATTAAACGTCGGAAAGCGAAAGCCGTAGGAAGGTGAGCAAATCTTAGTTACATGTCTCAAGGAAAGGGCAGTAATTACGATGATAAGTTTCTTGTTGGTACTTGGAAAGACCACAATGTCACACTGGATAGGGTTTGTGTTCGATGGCGATGTTAAACGAACCACCAAATTTAGATAAGTGAGAGCAGTTAATTTATCTGAGGACATGATAGGGAATCACATGTAAATTTGAAATGTTGAAATTTTGAAATGTAAAACCAATTTTTTTTTACTTGAATAAAGCCGGATGTGACCATCAAACATAGGAAGGTGAGAAGTACTTAGTTTTTTGGAGGACATGATAGGAAAACACAATTTCAGCTTAGTAGGTCATTGGGAAATGTAAAAATAAGTAATTAGCCAGTAAGTAAGGGCTTTGCCTTTCATTACTATGGATTACAGAGCACAGCTGTGGACCATGTGCATTTTGGGAAAAGCCAAAATGCTAAAATGTGCACGCAACATCACAAAGTATATGAAAAAAAGCATTTTTGTATTAAATAATTCAGGTATTTCTTTCAGTCCTACTGCCACAAGTGTATAAAATCATGAACCTAGCCAGGGTCTATAAATGCACAGCTGGGTGAGTTTGATGTGCCCTGAGCTCAACCCCACTTAACACTTTTGGAGTGAACTGGAACGAACATTGTGAGCAAAACCCTCATCCAATATCAATGTCTAAACTCACAAATGCTTTTCTGGATGAATGGGCAATAATCCCTCTCAGAAAATTGGAAGCTGATTATAGCTATTAGAATAGATGACAATACCTGTAATTATAATGTGAAGGCTCTGTTTGGCTGTAAAACATCATTTTTATACAATTGTAAACATTTGACATATATTATGACAAACTATTTGGCCTTTGTCATATCCAGTCTTGCAATTTCTCTATTTTGTATCTCATCCATTTAGTGCAGAGGTCAGAGCTGCATCATTAAATTTTAGACTTGTATGTTTTTAATGAATCTAAATTGAACTCTGCACACTATGCTATGCTTTCCAATACAAAGAGTAAAAACTGAGAGAAAAAGAAAGTGAGAGAGAGAATGAGACTGCATTTAAGGAATTCACACAAATTGATCTGATCATCTTTTTTTCCACTTTAATGACCCAAGTTATCTAATATCTGTCAGTTGTCAGTGGCTGATAAATTTTTGTATTATAAGTCATTTTCAATGCTCCACATCCCTAATTTGTGCGAGGACTCCTGATTTACCACCACTGTATAATAAATATGCACTCCAGGGGAAATAGATATAAAAAAAAATGTTCAGACCGAAATTGCACAATATTGAGCTTTCAGTGATTCATACAAATAGTCATGGTCTGAAACGTAATCCTGAAACCTGGGCCATCATCTGCACTACACTGCTTATTGCTGTGGGACTACACAACTAAATGTTTTTTGTTTCCTTCTGTTTGGCATACCGTGTTGGGATTTTTATTTGACAAAATAACACAACTACTATATTTTGTATAACAATGGCTGATAAAAATAAACATCTTGACAATCCAAAGCATTATTCAACAAAATAAATGGGCCAGACCGCAAGAAAGAAATTTTAATGTTATGCTCTTTTTATCTTTTAGCATCAACGTGTGACACGGAAGCTGCTATGCTGCAGAGAGGAAAGCTCTGCAGAGAGTGGTGAAGACTGTACAGAGGACTGTTGGAATCAGCCTTCCCACCACCACAGACATCTACACCTCCAGATGCAGGAATAGGGCCTCCTGCATCATGAAGGACCCCACTCACCCAGCACACTCACTTTTTGTTCCGCTCTCCTCCGGCAGGAGACTGTTAGACTATTAGGAGACTATTAGGTGTAGGACAAGCAAACTGAGAAACAGCTTCAAAGCAGAAGCAGTGCGACTCATAAACTCCATACACACGTCCATACACACGTTTTATGGTTACATTACACTCTGCACTACAACAATTTCCCCTCAATGGCCACCTTATTCATCACTTCATCTTATCTAGCTCATTTACATGCTTTGAAAATTTATATGTGCGATAATACACGATAAAAAGGATAATAAAGTCTCCTTGAATCATTATCAGCAAATAGGTGAATTTACAACTGAAAAGCATCCAAATTTCTAAAAACTTTGACTTGTAGGCTAACCTGCTAATAGCTTAAAACTAAGTTAAGAAAAAAGGCTGTGAAGAATAAGGCTAAAGAAACAGTGCCACAACCACTATGATCCCTCACATATTGGTTGCCAAAACTATTACTGTATAGCCCAGAGGTGGCAGAAGTACTGATGTTCCTTACTTAAGTAAAAGTACTAGAAATATTGTAAAATATTACTTAATTAAAAGTTGCAGTATGATTAAATTCTGTTACATACATAGAAGTAAAATAGTATGTGCTCTTAAATGTACTTAACACTCAAATGACTGAAGAAGTTAAGATTGTGAGGACAATGGCCCCAGTTTCTCTAACCCTTAGGGGGTCTTTAGGCAGCTATTCGTATGCCACAGACCACAGAGCCACAGACCATCCACCCAACCCAGCCAGTGAAATGCTAGGTGAGAAAAACTTTCACAGCTAAACGCTGTGAAATTGATCCTAATTTCAGTGACTTAAAAAAAAAAAAACACTGTCAGCAATACAACTTTAGCAGGACAGCACACTGTGCAGCATCTTCAATAAATCAAATATTCAAAATACATTATACATTATAATTAAAAACGTATATTAGAAAATATTTAGTTAAATATGTTCAGATAACCAGGTAGTAAAGTTCCTTGCAAACAAGATATGACATTGTTTGATGACTGAGCCGCAAGCCGCAAAAATAAAAACGTCTTTTATACATACAGTCTGAACAAGCAAGCATATTATTTTATGTGAATAAAAGTATTAAGCAGTACATACGTCTCTGACTTATGAATGACTCAAAAAAACTGAGCATGAGTCTTTTTTTTTCAAATCCCTCTAATTAAATCTAATGTTAACTAATTGTAAATGGCTGCAGGTAACGTTGACTTTTGCACTTTTATTTTGAAAAACCCGTTCCTTTTTATTACTTCCTGTAATTGGGATTCGTCAGATTTCCGCTCTTGCTTTGCCGTGAGTACGTGTAAAATCGCTCCAGAGACTCTGCAAACTTAAAGAACGTATTACCGTGTTTAAAGTGTTTGTGTGTCACGGACCGCCACGGCAAAGGGAAGTTAAAGAACAAACTATTAGCGCCCTTGGAAGCAGAAGGAGGTATGAAAAGAGAATTGTGGTGCAAGAAAGTTAACGTTAATTTACTTATTTAGGTTTATTAAGATTACTGGTGTGATAAAATGTAAATGTTTCTAACGATTATTTATGTGAAATAAGACAGTTTGGGCATTTTGTATGTTGTAGTTTTCACGGTGTCTGAATGGTGTCTGAACGGTGTCGGAACGGTGTCGGAAAGATGTCTATGAAGTGAGGAGAAAGGAGGAGAAAATAAATAAACCAGTCGAAACGCTCTGCAGTTTATGGTTATTCCAAGTGGGCTGCTACACTAATAATTCTAAAAAAATTTGTTCAGTGTCCTTCCTTCAAAGTTCAAACTCAACAAGATTTATATTTAAAACTCAGAACTACTGATTTATTAAAGGCAATGGTATGTATGAACGTACGCTATGGCAGTGTATTGTAACTAAATAATTGTGCAGTTTAACAATAAAATGAATTCTGTACATAACAGCTTACTTACTTTACTTTTTCACACGCTGTGTTACGGCGGTGTGCCTGTACCTGAACGAGCGCTCACCCGAGACGAGCAAAGAAGAGCTAGGTTGCCAGGTTGAGGAACATGGCGTTTAATTTGAACAGTCAAAAAATACGAACTACAAAAACAGGGAACTGAAATGTTTAACAAAAAAACAGTCAAGGAAAGGGACGAACGAAACCAGAGAGAATATAAAACCAATGTCCCTGTCACATGACAAAAAGGAAACCAATAACAAAAAGGAACAGTTAATTAACTAAAACGGGATACAACCGAGAAACAAATAGGTAATTAACCGAAACGGAAACAAAAAGACAGGTAAGGAGCGCCGAGCGCTCCTGACACGCTGAAACTTTTGAAAACATTTTTTATTCTCCCTTAAGTTTTATTTTTGCCCATCATCCAATCACAAGTTCACTCCAGCTCTCGCTTTCTCTTGCTTCCCCTCACTTAATAACACTCAATTTAGGATTCCGATTTGAACTTCATTGGCTGTAAAAGCAGATTGAAACATACCTCATATAAATATATGTAGTAAATTGAAGAAAAAACCTGTTTTGTAAATGTAGTGAGTAAAAAGTAGAGATACAGGGGTTGGACAATGATACTGAAACATCTGGTTTTAGACCAGAATAATTTATTAGTATGGTGTAGAGTCTCCTTTTGCGGCCAAAACAGTGTTAATTCATCTTGAGAATGACATATACAAGTCTGCACAGTGGTCAGAGGGATTTTAAGCCATTATTCTTGCAGGATAGTGGTCAGGTTCCTGTCTCACTCCTCCAAAACACTCCAAAGTGGCTCAATAATATTTAGATCTGGTGACTGTGCAGGCCATGGGAGATGTTCAACTTCCCTTTCATGTTCATCAAACCAATTCTTTGAACGCTGGTATGTTACCCATAATGTTGTGTGCATTGCAATATTTTGTAACCCAATCCCACCCCCCCCCCTCCATTCAACTTTAAGAGCTTATCCAATTCCTATTTGAAGTTCATATGCTGCAGAAAAAGATTAAAAAAATACATAAATAAAGTGATAAAATCGACCTATAAGTAAATGTAGTCAAAAAACCTGTTTTGTAAATGTAGTGAGTAAAAAGTACAGGTATTTCTTTTGAAATGTGAGTAGAAGTATTAAGTGACAGAAATACTGAGTAAAGTTTCTTGAGCAAGACCCTTAATCCTCATTGCTCCAGGGGTGTTGTATCAACCTTGTGTTCTAACTTCAATTTAATTGGGATGCCTGTAAGTTGCTTTGGATAAAACCATCAGCTAAATGATGTAAATGTAAAATGTAAATGTGTAACGTCATTCTGCTTTCCATTGAGCCTAACAACAACATTTCCTGTGTTTAATTCACATTAATGCAAGCTCATGTGCCATGTTTGATCAATGACTTGTTCGCAGAATCATCAAAAGCTCAATATATTGCAATTTCGGGTTTGTCTGAGTTTTTACCAATTGTGAATAACATTTATTTTTAGCTGAGATGGCAAGGCACTCTCAGCTTTTTGCTTTTGAACACACTATCAGAATACATTTAGTGTACTGTATGTTCCCATAATAATCAGTGTGACTGCATCAATGCAATTAAAATGAAAAGTTTAATTATAAAAGTATGCAAATTAAGACACAACTATGAAAAAATTATGGTATGAAACCTTCAAATTTAAAACCTTACCAGTTTATTGCTTCCTGAAAAAAATACAGGAATAGGAAAAGCCTCTGGTTTTACTACCTAAAAAGATCTCTATTTTTACCGGCTCCCTCAATCACATCATCCTACTGCTGGGCCTGCTAAAACATTCCCTTTATATCCCCCTGCCTGTGGCTTTCACAACCGTATACACAGACACGCTGGGTAAAAATAGTGTGATTAAATATGCATGAGGGTGTGTAGCGGTATTATCATGTTTTTAATAATTATCAGCCTTCTTCTGACTTTAATAAATATGTTTATTGTTTATCAATAAGTGGTAGTACCAATGGTAAAATTAGAATGAGTTATTAATGATCCACTTGCACTGCTGATTTTCGTTTAACAATATTACATAGGAAATATGAAATTAGATCACGGAATACGGAGTCTATAACCTGTATTTTATCTTTGTCAGTAATTAATTTTATATTGATTGCTAGAATGATGCTAATTAACTTTTTTCCTTTAAAACTGTGACATAATGTGTAAGTAATATACATTTTTACTTGAGATTTTATGTCTTATTTAAGTTTACTATATAGGTAAACATAAACTAAAACACTTTACAAAACAAAACTGAAACAAAAATATCAGGTGATTGTTACTGGCAATGAAAATTTTAATTCAAATGAATGGAGGAATCTCTATATCTATAAAAGCTTTCATTCACTGACTCATTACTAATTCTTCAATTTCTCGAGTGCCTACAAGGTTCAAATTTGGCATTATGGTTAGTTTTCATGTCCTTGGAAAAACTAAGTACATCACACCTTCCTTCGTTTGATGGTTCATACGATATTGCTATCAAACGCAAGCCCCCTCCAGTGTCACATCGGGGTCTTCCCGAGTATGTACAAGCCTGAAACGAGCTCAGGCCATCGCAATTTCCCATCACGTCTCCAGAAAAATGGGTACTTAATTTCCTATTACTTTTGCTACGAAACACAACATCTCGGATGGATTGGGGGCTTGGTGAGTACTTACAATGCTGAAACTTGGCTCAGTCTCTCCTTATTCTGTCTTTGAAAAACCTGATAAATTCACGTAACAAAGCACCCTCTTGGACAGTGTAGTCACAACTCCCACTTTATTTATTCCATATATTCATTTCAGATTTTGAATTGCCACACACCTCACTCTATAACAATACATTCATTTAACTCCAACGCCATCACTCATTTAAAAACAATTGCGGTTATTCTGCTAGTTCACATAATGTATGTACATAAATATTGACCATCTAAATATTTGTCCTATATTTTCTTAACTGGTAAAATACTGTAAGGAGCGCTCGCCGCTCCTTCCCTTTTTTTTTTTCTTCAGTTATTTAACTTGTATGTTCTTCCCATTTTGTTAATTAACTGTTTCATTTTGTTATTGGTGAAACTTTGGTAGCATGACAGGGACTTTTCTTTTATATTCTTTTATATTTCTTTTATATTATATTTTATATTGCACTACCTGAGCAACTTGTGTGGGTTGTAGACACCGCCTCATGCTACCTCTATGGTGAGAGAGCTGACCAAATGC
>JAOUQT010036033.1:0-11273 GCA_025769995.1 Xyliphius kryptos
GCGCTGCTCTGAATGACTGCCACACACACACACACACACACACACACACACACACACGCACACACACACACACACTTCTCAGTAGCAAACTTAATCACAGACACACAGAGGCTGCCAATCAAATTTAACACAAACACACAGAATTCATTTGAACTAAAAATAATATTTATTATATAAATTGTATACACACACACGCACACACGTGCACAAACACGCACACACGTGCACAAACATGCACACAGACACACACACAGAAGGAAACGGGGAGACAGAGAGCCCTTCAGTGCCACAAGCAAAAATCAAAGCTAATCACAGGTCGTCCTTTAGGAGGTGATTTCAGCGTCTCCTGGTGTGTAATGATGATTGGTCGGCTTTGATAATGACAAAAACTCCAGCTTAGAGGGCAGTGGAAGGTCAGACAGACCCTGTACAGGTGCACACACGCACGCGCACACAGTTAATTAACTGAATGATCCTGGCTCAGAGAAGATAGCAGAGGGTTTCAGTCCTGACGCTGTGCATCAGAACTCTGTGTTCATATCTGATCTGTCTCTCTATTTCTTTTATCGTTTTAAATGAGATTTAAATATTAGGTCTAAATGGTTACAATAAGGATGTGTTTGATCTCTGGAGTTTAATGGGATGATGGCTGTTGGTCCTCAGAATATTTTGAAGAGCAATTACTTTCAGAATTTGTGAGACTTCAACAAAACTCCACATTTAAATACTCTGGGTTCATTTTCTGGGTTCCTCCAAAAATAATAATACATTTAAAGAGAAGTGGTTACCATAGCAACTATAATTCTGAGCTGTCTGACATGTAACAGTTTTTTTAAAAGATAAAAGACGAGTACAAAATTAGATGAGCATTAAATTGTTTTCATTTTTTTTAAATGTACAGTGGAACCTCTTTTTTGTTGCTAATCTGTTCACAAACTATCGGTCAAATCTGAAAAACTAAGGCGTCTAATTTTATTTAATTAAGTGAAAATTCTGTTCATTTATTATAGAGACTCCAACAAACATAAAACAAATTTTATAGAGAATAAATGTGGGGTTTATACTGAAAACACAACAATGACATTTTATTTACAGTATTTTATGATCTTTCATTAAAAATGAATAAAAAAGTCTAATATAAATAAACATTTAACAGACCGGCGTTCACATTTCTCACCATCTTACTGTTTTTGATCCAAATTAATCTTCACTCTCTCATTTGTAAGCGCGTATCACCTTTCGCTACATTAGCTTCTTTATTGCGTCCTTTTTCTCCACAATGGAACTTATCGTGGACGGGGACTTTCTGTACACGCGGCCGATTTCAGCGATCTTAATGGCCCTTTGGTATTTTGAATGATTTTCTTCTTTAGCTTAATTGTGTTTCTGCTCTTTTTCTTTGATGGGCTGCTGGATCTGCAAACTCTTTTTGGTCCTATAATGGTGCTAAAGGTAAAGCACTAACTTAACTTTCACATCACAAGAGAAAGTTAATAAGGACACTGAGACATGTCCACTTAATGTGATCACGCCGCTTAAATCCAAAGTAACCAGCAAAAATCTTAATGGAGAAAATCCACAAACACTGAATATGGTGCTATCCAAAGTCAACGAAAAAGAGATTCCAAAAAGCCATTTATTTTTTACACGCTGTCCGCAACCCACCCAGAACGTGTCTGCCGTACATGTGTATTGCAGTATGTTCAGGTAACAGCACTGTGTACGAGTGTGAGTGAGTGTGTGAGTACTTACATGCCATCCTGTCTGCTGATGGTATATCCTTGTTGTTCATCCTGCAGAAGAGAAACGTTCACGCCGATCAGTGGTGTTCCATCTTCAGTGATCACCTGACCTCGTACCACAGACACCAGGCTGTGAGAGAAGCAGCAGAACAGTCACGCTTATTAACACGCTGCTGAAAACATTTTTCAGTGATTTATTCTTAAATAAAAATCTGTAATGCACTCAGATGTTCTCTTAGATTCATCTCTGTTCCATTACTTTACTTTACTATCAGCAGTATTCAGAGAAAAATAGAATCACCCAATTTTCTGGGATGTAGGGTGTACCACCGTGGTGATTAACTAACTCACCCTCAGAATGTCTGCAGTTTTGTTGTGATTTTTTAGTTTCATTCAAATGGCCTTTATTTCATCAGGTTTTTAATAAAACCATTTTTTTTTTAATCTTCTCATTTCAGACCTGATTTACTTCTGGAAACGTTAGACCTGTAATCTGATCTGTAATCTGTCGTGTGTGTGTGTGAGGTTACACACAGTGGTAGTGACGTCACACCTTCTACACACATTTACCAGATCCTTCACAAAACTGGGGGTTTCTTTTTAAAAGGACTGAAACGTTAATGTTCTGTAAAGTCTTCAGCCCAGTCCATTTCACAACCAATCAGAATGCTTCATTTCACTGTGATCCATGAGCTATAATGTAACATTTGGTAGTTGTACCGTATCTGTACACCAGTATGAAGGCGATGGTCAGGGTCGTTTCGGGAAAAATAAATTAAACTGGCCAACCTGCAGTGTAGCATACGCCGCATAATTGAGCCCTTACCTACGGTGGCCGAGAAGTGCAAAACAAATTAACAAATGCCGAGACAACATTTACAAACTCTGACAAAACATTTACAAACTCTGAAACAACATTTACAAAAGACCGGCCAGACGGAAGGGGTATGTACCTTACACAGGAAGTGTTGATTGTTTACAATTGTCAATCAAACTCTTTCGCGGGAACAGCGTATGTGATAACGGAGTGGAGATAACGCTACAAAATATTTTGTTCATCTTGTGGAAACCACTTTAGAAAGTTAGCCCGCTTCTGTTTTTCGTGTGGAAAGACAACATTTTATAGCGTTATCGTCACTACGTTATCACATACGCTGTTCCCGCGAAAGTTTGATTGACAATTGTAAACAATCAACACTTCCTATGTAAAGTACCTACCCTTTCCGTCTGGCCGGTCGTTTGTAAATGTTGTCTTTGAGTTTGTAAATGTTGTCTCTGAGTTTGTAAATGTTGTTTTAGAGTTCGTAAATGTTGTTTCAGAGTTTGTAAATGTTGTTTCAGAGTTCGTAAATGTTGTTTCAGAGTTTGTAAATGTTGTCTTTGAGTTTGTAAATGTTGTTTTAGAGTTTGTAAATGTTGTCTCTGAGTTTGTAAATGTTGTCTCTGAGTTCGTAAATGTTGTCTCTGAGTTCGTAAATGTTGTCTCTGAGTTTGTAAATGTTGTCTCTGAGTTTGTAAATGTTGTCTCTGAGTTTGTAAATGTTGTCTCTGAGTTTGTAAATGTTGTCTTTGAGTTTGTAAATGTTGTTTTAGAGTTTGTAAATGTTGTCTCTGAGTTCGTAAATGTTGTCTCTGAGTTTGTAAATGTTGTCTCTGAGTTTGTAAATGTTGCTTCAGAGTTTGTAAATGTTGTCTCTGAGTTTGTAAATGTTGTCTCTGAGTTTGTATATGTTGTTTCAGAGTTTGTAAATGTTGTCTCTGAGTTTGTAAATGTTGTTTCAGAGTTTGTAAATGTTGTCTCTGAGTTTGTAAATGTTGTCTCTGAGTTTGTAAATGTTGTCTCTGAGTTTGTCAATGAATCAATATTTGTAAATGTTGTCTTGGCATTTGTTAATTTGTTTTGCGCTGCTGGTGTAACACCAAGTTCTGTGACCTTACAGGGCGCTGTTACTGTTCACCAAATGTATCTGAACATGTTTTGGAGGACTTTCTTTCTTTTAAAAAATGCTAAATTAAAATTAAAAAGCAGGTTATTAAAATATGTGAGATGTAATACATGTATTTTTATGCTTGCTGTATACTGCTTCTTATAAAGGTAACAGATGAAGGTGAATTACATTTTGTCACTTTAGATATCGGATGCAAAGTATCTCAGATAATTAAGACGACTTTACTGACAATCAAGATACTAAATCAGATCATGTGACCTTACTGTAATCAAATAAATTCCAATTCACACCATTTCAGGTAACGTATCTAACTAAATGTCTTAGTATAAAAAAAATCAACCTTGTCAAAAGATGCTTGAGGTACAAAGGGTCACATATTTTGATGTGCTATTAAAAGCTTAATTATATTTGCGTTATGAATGTGTGTGTGTATGTGATTTCCAGGTCTAAATTGGCTACAGCGCCCTTGAAGGTCACAGAATCCAATGTAACACCAGTCCTATCCCTGCCTCATCACCATAAACTTTGGAAGCATTCCTGTAGTCAGCGTATTGTTATGCAGACTGTGCATTCTGCTTCTGTGAATAAGAACAACGGATAGCACATCTCCGAATGTATCCAAATATTGGCAACCGAAAGGTTACAGCCATGTTGCGAAGTTCCCGGCCAACAGTTTGGGCAATGACATTATTTCAGAACTATGCGATCAATTTTTCAGTTTCATTTAAATGCCCTGTATTTCATCAGGTTTGTAATAAACCAAACATCTCCTCATTTCAGACCTGATTTACTTCTGTAAACGTTAAGATTTGTAATCTGATCTGTAATTTGTCGAGTGTGTGTGTGTGTGAGGTTACATTTTCCAGAAATATGCAACCGATTCAACAAACAGTTACCCGATGCAGCAATTTGTAGAACATTGTAAGAATTGTTGTTTTGTGTAAAGTGGCCGCCATGTTAAGGGATGGGTCTCCGTCAGGGTAATAAAGGGTGGGGCTCGGTTGTGCGCATCTCATGATTTGGCAGGAAAAAGGAGGGGGGGGCCTCAGTCATGCATATCCCATGGTTTGGGGACTTTATATTTATAGATATTGTATGATTTTCTCTGGATCTTGTTTTAATTCGATCATTTTTCTGGGCTTTGTTCCAAATGCAGTACTTGTCTGCTGCAAATTAGGAGTTGCATAATTGTGGAGTTTGTGAGAGTAGATCGGCAGCACAGCAACAGCAGCTATTTCGTACTGCCAGATAACAAAGTGAGATTTACTCCAAACGGTTTCTTCTCTGAATTGTGTCATAATTAAAACGCTGTGCTGTACAGAAGCACACAGCAGCAGAAAGAACGAACGCTTATCTAAAGCCAGTTTTATGAGAGCACACAGAACATAAACGAGTGCAGGGACAGGACTCGAGAGTGTGAACATAGAGAGCTGGGTGTAGAGTGTGTGTGTTGTGCTGAATGTTGTGATGTGCAGGGTTCAGCGAGGGGGTTGTGATTGAACACAGACAAGAGGGTGCTTTTTTAAACTGAAGCACTCCTCAATCACACTGCTTCACTCGTGGTCCTGTGGACCTGCCGCACCACCTACAGAACCTGGTCTACAGCCTCAGACAGAACCTTTTAATGGGATGTTATTAAAACTCAGTCACGTGACACAGTTTAATCTGAGACGCATTCAGGAGTGTTTATCTGAAACCGTGGAACGACGGCGGTGTGGAACCTCCACACGTCAGATGGACAGACACTCGTCTGTGTTTAAGGTATATGTGCGTCTGTGCAAAAGTTCAAACGAGAAGCAGGCTGGAGTCTCTCTCTCTCTCCCTGCCTCCACCTGAAATCTCTGCTTTTGAGAAGCTGTGTGTTTAATGGCGCTGTGATGTCACTGACGTGGCGCTGTGATGTTACATGAATAAAACACACATGAATAAGGGTTAATTAGAATAATTAATTTGAATGCCAACAGTGTGCAAAGCAGTAATCAGAAAAAAGGGTGGCTAATTTGAAGACAGTAAAATATAAAACGTTTTCAGTTTTTTTTTTTAAGTACATGTTCATTCATAGTTTTGATGCCTTCAGTAAGAATCTACAATAATTGGTTATTTTGTTGACACTTTTGTCCAAAGCGACTTACAAGTTTCCCAACCTGATGGTTGGGGTCAGAACACAGGGTTGATACAGAACCCTGGAGCAATGAGGGATAAGGGTCTTGCTCAAGGACCAATTGATTATTTCAGTCGACCTGGGATTTGAACCCTCAACCTTCAGATTGATAGCCCAACATCCTAACCACTGAGCTACCATTCCCTTAAAATGTAAATAGTCATGAAAATACAGAAAACACATTGAATGAGAAGGTGTGTCCAAACATTTGGCCTGTACTGTACAAGAAAAAGAACAAATTATAAATCTGTCAACATCATGAAAACAAAACTAGATATAAGGAGGAGGGTTATGTCCTTTTATCTACTGTAATGTCCTTCTCTGTGAACTTCCTACAAAATCCCCTCGGCTCCTTCAGATCAAAATTGCTCAAAATGCTGCTGTTCCTGTACTGACCCAATCCAGAAAATCTGGAACATCTCAATTGGCTCCTGATAAACTTGCGCATCCGGTACTCACTCTTAAAGCACTTACTGACCTGGCACCTGTTTATCTGACCAACCTGCTACACCATTATGTCCCCACTCGTAGGTTACACTCTTCGGATTTGGTCTCTTAGCTGTTCCCAGTTTCAGGTTAAGCACTTTTGGTGGTCAATCATTCAGTGTGGCTGCGCCTACACTCTGAAACTCTTCCTTTCTCCCTTTATCACCCATCATCTCCTAATGTATCAAAGTTCATCTAACAGCTCATCTGTTCACTCTATATTTCCTCTCAACTTCTTCATTGTAGGTATATATATTTTTTGTTCTTATCTATTTCTTTTTTACTTTTTTTTTATTAGTCTACACTTTTTATTATTATTATTATATAGCAGGACGGATCATCCACAGGGAGGTGAGACAGATGGGAACAGTACAAACTATAAGATCATGTGAACATCATGAGCAGCGGTGCAGATGAGCCGGGGGAGATGATGTAAATGAGAAGTCGTTTTTTAATGCAGAAGACACCGGAGAAGCCGACAGAACACACAGACGACAGACGCGTAACTAAACTCATGTTCCGACATCATTGGATCAGATGGATTTGATGTTTGTTTTAGCTTTGTTTTTTAAAGCATATCCAGAGGAAAGTGTTGTTTTTTTAAACATTTTACAGCATGCTTTAAATATTAATTTAACATTTTCTTTAAGCAAATAATTAAAGCCATGATTCTGCCGCTGCGCTGATAGATGGCCTTTAATGTTATCGCTGCTGAAAATGTGAAGCAGGCTAGATGATTATTAAGCCATACATTTACCAGATGGTTTTAATCCTAATCAGACAACATCAGAGTGTGAAGCAGCATTCAGGAACCAAAGATCCGTCCGTTCCACTTCACAGAACCCACTCTGATTGTGTCCTGTGAGACCTGACGTGGTAGACATCAAATTTCAAAGGTGGATTTGTTTGTTCTTTTCTTACCTGAACTCTTTTTATGTTTCACATACAGCTGTAACAACGCTGCTCTGAGAACAGTCTGCATCAAGGTCAGCAACTAGAACAAGGCACAGCACTTCAACCATCCTCCTGTGGTGGAGACGATGCATCTCCGAAACGTTACCGCTTACCAGCTGAATACAAATCTGAATTTTACAACTAAACTAATTTAATTAATAGTGTAATAAAGAGACAAATAAAAGTCATGAGAAACTTAATGGAAATGATGAAACATCACACAACCGAAGGTCCTCTGATACAAACCACCAGCTGAATACTTATGTAAATGAAAACACGAGGATTCACAAGAATTTATGAGGTGGATTATTATATCTGTAATTGATGAGTCACACGCTCATCATAGTCTGTATGTTTTATATTAAACACAGCAGTGAGGTCTGATCCCAGCTGCAGTCTGATTAGGATCACGGACGGTATGTTATTTTCTGTTTCTCATCCACGCTTCACATTTCTTTTACAGAATGACGTGGAAGTGTTCTAATCCTTTATAGATCCTTACCTGCTGTTAAATGGATTCTCTCCAGGAAGTCGATGGGTTCCACCAGGCGATATTAGGAACCTCACTCGATGGTAAAAGGTCATGGCGGAGGTATGTGGAGCAGGAGGAACCACAGCCTCTGGGTCTGGGGCACCTCGACAATAAATCTGTTCCTGACAGAAGACCTGAACGCAGCAGTCTGGATCCATACAGTCCATAAGACCATCTGCATTATAGAACAGAACTCTGATCATATTTACAACACATTATTATATCCACAGTCATGCTAAAATTTGGGCACCTATGGACCCTTGGACTACTCACAGTCTTTCTATAATTTCTTAACTGTTTTGTTTTAATGCAAGAACCACATTGATCAGACCACATTGATCATCAAATGTTGGATACCGGTGCAGAGTCTGCCACCGCCACTAGGGGGCTTATAAATAACACAGCAGAGTTCATGTAATGAATAATGTATGTATCTCTCAGTGGCTCTTCATTTCGTCTGAAAAGGAATAAATGTTTAATCGGATGTGCGGGTATGTGGTGTACTGAGTATCAAGTGCAACTGAAAACCGAGGTTTTACAACCAGAACCACACGGACCAAAATACTGTGGTGTCCACGTGTCCTCCATTTTCTGTCAGCCATGGGGACCACGATGAGTCGGCCATTTTGGACCTTGGGGGACGGGGGTTTGGCCGGACTGCCCACAAATAGTGTTGTGCCCTGTGTGTTACCCAGTATGTGGTTCATGCGTGGGTATTTTAGGGGAGACAAAGAGTTTCTGTGTCAATATGTACCCTGCCTAGTCTACGCCCTGGTGGTACCCCACAATATAATAATTGCTGGTTTTGCAATTATTAGTTCAACAGGAGAGCCTACCAAATGTTTAGGCTTTTTTAACTAATCATCTTACATCCTCTACAGTTCAGAATAACATCAAACGATTCAGAGAAGAAATCTAAAAAAAGTGAAAGTCGTAAAGCATTGCTGAACATGTGTGACCATCAGGTCCTCAGATGAAATCGTTCACATTGTCTCGGAACGAAACGCTTAGTTTAATTCATGAATTTAGTTCCATCTTCACTGAAATGATCAAACACCAAGAACTGAATTCATAACTGTACAGTAAAAAAATCATTAAAAGAAAATGTCATGTGATCCCAGTGGTAACCCCGTTTCCCCCACTCCCACTTTACCCTCCACCACACACATGGAGTTGATCCCTGAAGATCAGATCTAATCTGTCTGTCTGATCTTCTGTCTGTAACAGTTTGTTCATTTCTTACCTCCTTCATTGTCTTTACCATCAGAGCAAATGGTCTCCATAGCGACATCACAGCCGGTTCCCCTCCATCCAGGCTGGCAAAGACAGTGCCATCCATTTTGATCCAGAACACACCTGCCATTGCTGTTGCACAAACCGGGACAGCTATCTAACAGGAGAAACCCAGCCACACACACACACACACACACACACACACACACACACACACACACACACAGTTCAACAGCAACGACAAACCGGCATGAGGAACACACCAACACACAGGACAGTTCAGATGCAGAAGAATAAACAGCATGAGGGAATGGGGAGTCTCAGTGAATCCATTACACAGGAAGTGAGCTGTAAATTCACACTGACATCATTTCCTTCTGTTAAAAGTTTCTGTGTTTATATCACCTGAAATATGCCTTGTTAAAGATGTTTCACTATCCACTCAGAGGAATGTGAGAGTTCATGGGACGTGGCGAGGGGCATGGCTAACACGAACACTTCCATCAGCCACTGAGCGAAATTAGTAAGACGGGAAAGTTCAGGACATTTACATGTGTATTCTATATCATTTATAGAGTGTGCTCTAGAGACTAAGGAGCTGGTGGTGGAATTGCATAGGCGCGGTCGCACGGCGACCACCGTCAAACATCCAGGAAATGGACATTGACATGGTGGACTCTTAAATACCAGGATGTTCACTTTAACACTAAACTGGACTGGTCAGACAAGACGGCTGCAATTTATAAAAAATGGACAGAGCGGATTGTACCTGCTGAGGAGATTAAGGTGGTTTGGTGTGCAGGGGCCACTGTGGTGGCATCAGCCATATTTTATGGAGGGGTTTGCTGGGGCAGCAGCGTCACTAATGTAGATAGGAACAGACTGGACAAATTCATTAGGAAGGCCAGCTTTGTCCTGGTGGAGGGTATTCTTAGACCCACTGTGGGTGGTGGGAGATAGCAGGATGCTAAACAAGCAAGCAACTCTTATATACAATGAATCCCACCACCTGTTTGAGACCCCAGCATCTCTGGGCAGCGCCTTCATTGACCGGCTGCGTCACCCAAAGTATGTGAAAGCTCATCCATCCGCCTGCAGGAGGCATAGTTTCAAAGAACTGCTGGAAGTTAAACTAAATCCCATTAAAGGTTCCTGTAAGTCCATCTGCATTGAGATGATGTGCACTATATAATGTGTCCTTCATGTTTTTAGAGAACCAGGTCTATGTGAATTTAAAGCTCAGAGCAACAAAACAAGCAAAGGGCTTCCGTCAGACAACACTTTCTTAACTCACAGGTGGAACATTGCTAAACTAAAGAAGCTTAGCAACCGTTCAGGACTGAAGTCCATCAGAGAAGGTGAGACAGAACACTGAAGACCGTGGACACTGGAGCTGCGGGTGTACACGTGGAACTGGGATTGTGAGACTGATGGTTACATACACCTTAAATTTGTGCACACATACAGTCAGGTCCTGCAGTCACGGAAGAGTTCCTCCAGGAATCATCACTGATATTAAAGTACAGCTCAGAAACTAAGTGAGATGTCTGAATGATAAGTGAATGTAAAGGTTCTAAACAACCACTGTACTGTATATGAACTGCAGCAATGTTATATTGATAAGGTTCTACAAGCAGTTCTTGTTTTTAAAGACTTAATAATCTGGCTTTCATTAAAATATGATAAAAAGTGCACCTAAAACTGATTTTAAGTCTCATTATAAAGACATTACATTGCTATAGAACCTCACCAACAGCTCTGCACTTCTGTGTAAAGGTCAAAGGTCAGCTGCTTCTGGCCCACAGTGTATAATTCAGAGAATCATGTAACGCAGCCACACTGCGCTTTGTTTTTAAGATCTAAACATTTCATATGTTTTCTGTACGTGATCATCTGAAACACAACAGTCAACTGTTAGAGGGATCACCATGACGTTGTGATCTGAATTATTCTGCACTGCAGCAACAACACCAAGAGGACACTCAATAGCACCATTATACTGTAGACCTGAAAGTATAAAAGGTTCTCCTCATTTAGTATAAACTAGCGGTATACCCATGCTGCACTACGGTGGAGAACCTAATAACAATTCGAAAATTGAAAGGCAGTTGTATTTATATAAGTGATGGCTTTGGAGTCTATATACACTGCTCAAAAAAATAAAGGGAACACTTAAACAACACAATGTAACTCCAAGTAAACCACAGTTCTGTGAA
>JAOUQT010036050.1:0-11272 GCA_025769995.1 Xyliphius kryptos
CCCCCCCCCCCCTCCCCCCTATTATATTATATATAACAGAAAAATCTTTGGTTAATTTTCAGTATTAAACACTACATTTCTTCTCTATAAATGTGTTTAATGAGTTATGGAGACTATACAACAAGTTTACAACTGGATTTACATTGATTTAAATTTTTGTTTGGATTGTATTCTATAAAAGTGGGTAATTACTAAATGACCTTGAGAACTCTGAGACCCGTTGAGAACCTTTGGTCTAGACAAAGCATTAAAACCAGGATTTTATTTAATTAGTGACGGCTTATTTAAAAAAAAAAAAAAAAAATCCATCCATAATTTCCTTAAACACGCAAATGGACTATTATGTAAATTATGCTTTGACGTCACTCAGCGACTTCTAGCGAATTTTAGGCCAATCAATACTTCTCTTACTAAAAAGTTGACAACAATTGTTTTGCTCGCTACACGTCCGTCCGGCTTCGTGATGGAGGCAGTAGAATTGTGTCTCTCCTTATTTCCATCCTGCGCTGGTCTTGTGAATCCATACGGATCCTGAGGGCCTGAGATGTGACGCCGTTCACTCAGCTTCGGGGGTCAACCGATGGGTTGGCGAAATATATTTATTAGCTGTAAAAGACCCATTTCTGACTAAATCTTTCCAGCACATTAAGTGTTATGGCGTCCCTGCGAACGTGAAAACGACACCCTGCGCCTGCAAACGCAATCAGAAACTCTCGCGACGACTCGGAGGCCATTTGCGAGGCTCATCTCTGTGTGTTTTTCATTCTTTTTTTTATGGCCTTCTCGGTGATAAACGAGCCTCTGGGATTCGATCCGCTGTAATTGAGGAAGCCTCCGAGCTGTCAGCGGGATGAAACACATACCCGCGCACGGTAAATCCGCTTCCCGGCCTTGACTCTGTAAAACTGTCTCAGCTTCACTCCTCCCTTGGCGTATTCCACCCCGCTGTCCTCCCGCAGATTCATCCTGCACCTTTTTTTTCTCTCCAAACTGTCACAATTGCATCGTATCGTCTATCTTCTCGTGCACTTTAAAGTAAAGACACAATATACCTGGTGTTCGGTTTATTTGACAAGAGACATATTAAAATTTGTAAAAAAAGAAGAGCAGGGCGTGGGATTTGCTGGGAAGAACGGGTCAGACTGGCACTCTAACTCATATTATCGATATTTGGACCCACATTAGTCCTATTATTACCGCAAAACACAAAAACCAGTGGAATGAGTGTGAAATGTTGAGCTGCAGAGAGACAGGATTTGAATTTCACTTTCTACAAGATTTTGGAGTGGTCGTTTTGACCGATCTTACAAATCTACATTCCAGTTCATCCCAATGGTGTTGGGTGGAGTTGAGGTCAGGGCTCCGTGCCTGCAGATTAACCTTGTTTTGTTACAATAGGAACAGAAAGGGGCCGTCCCCAAACTTTCCTATAGACGCCGTTTACTCAGACCCTGTCTTACATATGCAAATCTGTGAAATGACACCATGCGGTTTAGTGTTTAAAGCTTTTGTTCTTCTGCTCCTGCATGTGAAAGACCTGTGGGATCTCATTAGAGCTTCAGATCTGCCCTCTTGTCCTCCCACACGTCCATGTTTAAGCCATGAGGTCAGAATCCACAGAGAGAAGACCGAATGTGCGGTGGGTTGAATTCATGGACGTCGTCAGTTAGAGGATCATTATCAGAAAGTTCTTAATCCACCCTGATGCACAGAAAACAGACAAAAGTATCAGGACATACATCAAATGCATTTGATCCTGCCTGACAATGCATGTTCTTCTTGAAGCCTAAGCGCCACCTAATGGAGCACCCTGAAGATTATTTTAGATGTTAAAATGTAAACATGAATATAAAATTTCAATAACATATTAAGTTCAGGTAAATTGACGGAAAAGCCAGAGGTCGCTCCGGAAATTTACAGCATGACGTCACTGATGGAACGCATTGAATAACAACCGCTATGAACAACGTTTTAAAAATAGAGGAAGAGAATGAATCTGCATTGACTGTGGGGGGCGCTGTCTTCAATAACAAGGCGGTGACCTTTATGTGTTCTGCCTTTATATGCCGCGGGAAAAAAGAAAGCCATGGGACAGGAGCAGGACTTTTGCCGAGTTCCAACGACTGAACGGCGGCAATTTGATGGGTAATAGATCTTGTTCCTATCCCAGCAGTTGTGTGAGTCCAGCTTTTCACATCCCATAGTTGTGTTAGTCATCTGGCACGAAGTGAGCGCTACAAATAATGCAGTGAGCGAACGCTTCTTTTAAAGTTGATCAATGTTCTCCACTTTTTTGATAACTTGTACATGGGGGTGCCACTGAATTACTGCACTCCAAAACCACACCCCTTTTTGTCATTTTGCACTTGTTTGCTTGTTCCTCACCATCTACGTCATTTATGAGGTATGTACAAACTCCGCTTGGCTAAATTAAAGACTTTTAAGCCGTATTCCTTGAATTTAAAGGGAAAAAATTCTAATCGTTATCACAAGGAACTTATCTTATGTCGAATATATGTATTTTACAGTTTTTTTATTATTAGGCGGCGCTTAGTCTTTAAGACTTGGCTGAGGTGCAGACTTTACTTCCTATGCAGCTCCTCCTCTTATCACCTGTGCGATGAAATTCCCTCAAGTGGCCTCCAGGTGGTCGCCCAGCGCTGGCCGAGCATCTTCACGTTCCTTCAGAGACGGAACTCTAATGGACGCAGCTTCATAAGCCATTTAAAATTCATTAGAGCTCCAGCATGTGTGCAGAATTCGGTGGAGGGCAGACCGTATCGCCGCGCCATTGCGTCATTAGACGCTGAGAAAGTCGCTCAGCTCGGGCATGTCAGCGGTATCTAATTAGCTGACGAGTAAACAGCCAGCACTTTTGTCTCATGAATTAAACATAAGGACTGTTTGCTGTACATTGGATGCACATGTGCTTGTGCAAGCAATGGGATAATTGAATAATTAGTGCACGCGTTATTCCCTCAAAAAGCTGCTGCGCTAGAGGAAATCTCATTATTAGAACCGCGGGGTGATCGGTACATTTGAGACTTCTCACAGAGATCAAATCTGTCTCCACCAGTTGTTGGTGAAGGCGTGGCTCTAAAGCGAAAACTAATGAGGACGCTTGTTAGCTTGGGTGCATCTTGTCGCGACTGCCATTTCACTAATGACTGAATTCCAACTCTGAAATTTTGATGTGACGTTCTCAGCAGTTGGAGCAGAAGCTAACGCTACGCAGTTAGCACGGTCGTCTTAGCGTAATTGTGCCTCAGAATCTGTTAGTTCGTTATTTTATTTGGGGATATCTTACAGACATATATCAGCAGGTTTTCCAGGGACATGAAAAGGAATGACGGAGCAGCGTTTGCTTTGTAGGTACTCGCCAAGACCCCAATCCTTCCGAGGTTGGTATCGAATGGCGATAGTCGGTAGGTAATCACAGTGCCAAGTTTCAGCTCTGTAGGTACTCTGGAAGGCCCAGCTGAGACAACGGAGGGGTCATGCGGTTTGATGGCGATTCTGAATGAACCATTGAATTTAGTAAAGTGAGAAATACTTAGTTTTTCCAAGGACATGGAAGGTAATCGCGGAGCCATGTTTCAGCCTTGAAGACACGCTGGAAGACCCTGAGGTGACTCTGTCGGAGTCTTGTGTTTGATAGCGAACCATTGAAGGTGGAACGGTTAGAAATACATAAGGAATAGTGGTTGGAATGATGGTATGTAATCACAATGCCAAGTTTCAGCCTTTTAGGTCCTCGGGATGAGGGAGAGGTCAGTCAGTGAGGGCTTTACCATTTATAGGTATAGATAGGACGCATATAATAAGCAGGATGTTGATAGAAAGGGGTGTTATTAAAAGACGTATCACATTTTTAACAAGGGCTGAGAGAGTTGTATGGTGTCAGAAAGGGTCCAAAAGTTTTGAGAACTTAAAAACAGAATTCGTAAGCAATTTTCACATTTTTTTGCTGGCGCTTCTTTTTTTTTCACTCGCGCTTCTTATTTTTTCGCTCACGCTTCTCTCTATCGCCCCCTCACGTTCTATTTTTGTATTTAGGACCCGTTGTAACGAGTGGGCGGGATCTAGACAGTAATTGGCTGCTCGAGAAAAGTCCAGCCCACCCAGCCGTGCTGCACATCCGGCGACATCAGTGAATCAGCGCGAAATTTTAAAATGTGTTACGCCACAATTTGTCATAGTGTAGCACGACTGGGTGGGCGGGACTTTTCTCGAGCAGCCAATTACTATCTAGATCCCGCCCATTCGTTAAAACTGGTCCTAAATATAAGAATCGAACGTGAGAAATTTTGAGACGCAAGGGGGCGATAGAGAGAAGCGCGAGCGAAAAAAATGTGCAACGAAGAAAATTACTTACGAATTCTGTTTAAGTTCTCAAAACTTTTGGAGCCTTTCTGACGCCATAGAGTTGTTTATTAGCTAATGTCAATTTTGGGATCCAAACTCCTCCCACACGGTTGGTTAGAATGTAGCAGTGTATGTCATTTCCGTGTATTGTTTCCACATGCGCTCCATGCTCCGCCTCTTAACTGAGCTACACTTAGCATGGCAAGCTTAGAGGTTTTTACAGCCAAAGTGCACCTCGCGACTATAGAGCTCGCCTCTGAGTTCCACCTTTGCACGTTTCATACCGTTGTATTCAGCATACGACGTACATTATGGCGAATACAATCTACGGTTACTACTGTACCACATACGTTTTTTTACCGACCTTATTTTCGCTTACTAGATGAGGGGGTGAAATTTGGATCCAGGGGGTCTCATTAGCCAGACAGATTTTTATTCCTGAATAACGTTGCCTCTGTCTGTCCCTCTTTTTCAACCCTTTCCTCCTCTCTCTCTCTCTCTCGTTGTTTTCACTGTCCGCTATCGCGAGCTGAACCTAGAGTGTCGCCTCAATCTTCTGAGGGCGTTGTGATTTATTCCTCCTGGTGTTTTCCTGTCCCTGTTCCACCGCTGGCCATCCGATGCCTATTTGTCTTCTCATACTCCCATGACTCTTGCTGCTACTGGCCTGATTTTGCCCCCACACTACCCCCAAAGGGATCTCAGTGACCAACTGGTGATGGACAGGTTTTAGGACTGTGCATTTTATGACCATCTTCTTTGACCCTTTAACTCTTACAGTGGAAGTATTAATCAAAACGATGCTGGGACAGATTCCCACAGCAGAGATCAGTTTGCTCAAAGCCAAAGAATGGAGTTATTAAATCCGGGGAATATAAATTTAATGGGATGGTTGGAGTAAGTCGGAGTTTGGAGCTCTGTGTAGGATACTGAAATTTCAGCGCCTCAAATTTAAATGTATTTGGGTATTTACTTAAAGGCTAAGTGCCACCCAATGGACATAATTTGAACTTCTAAAATGCAAACATGAATATAAATATTAAAAACATATTTAGTTTACTTTAAAAATCAACTTCTAGTAAATTAACGGAAAAGACCGAGGTTCTGGAAATTCAAAGAAGTTTGCGCGTAACGTCATCGGTGGAATAGAGTGAATAACGGCGCTATGAAACGGCAGGATGACTGAGTTGGACTGTGAATGTTCCAGTGCTGGTCCGTCAGATTCGGAAAATATTTTTTAAATAGATGAAGAGGATGAATCTGCAGTGACTGTTGGGGGGCAGTCTTAAAAAACAACATTCAGCCGTTTAGATTTGAGGCAGAGGCAGAAGAGACCACCAGGGGGCAGCAAATCATGATATGAGCCATTCATCAGAATTGGGAATTCTGACTGGTAGGAAGCAGACTCTTAAACAGCTCTTCTTAACTTCTTAACACGTCCATATTGTTGGAAAAGCACGCGGTTACGGCGGCGCAGCGCCTTTGTGTGCAGCCTTTATATGCTGCGGGAAGAGAGAGCACCATGGGACAGGAGCAGGACTTTTTGCGAGTTCCATCAGCCAAACGGCGGCAGTTTGCGGGTTAATACTGTCTGTAATAAGACTCGTTCTTATCCCAGCCGTTGTGTCAGTCTGGTTTTCCACATACAGTTGTGTTAGTCGTTAGTGCGGGAAGTGAGCGTTATAAATAACGCAGCGAGCGGACGCTTCTTTAAAAAGTCGATGAATGTTTTTTGATAATTTCTGCTCTTTGGGTCATTTGTGCACGGGGAGCGCCACGGTACTCTGAAATACTGCAGCCTAAAACCACACCCCTTTTTGTCATTTGGAGGGAAAAAGTTTGACTTGTATATTTTACAATTTCATATTAGCTGTTGCTTATGCTTTAATATCGTGTTACAAATGTGAACGTAATGCACAAATAGGTTAACCAACAACAAGGACCTCGCAGAAGCCGTTTCAGTGGTGTCTTAATTCCATTATGCAGACAGCAGGCCGAGTTTGCAGGCAGGCTATGTAGGCCAGTGCAGCTCAGTTTGGGGTTCAGCTCGCAGAATTCACAAAGAAAGCAGTTTGCAGGCTTCGGTAAAAGTGAAACCTCTGTACGTGTGGAACCCTGGAGCGCTCATCACTGCTGCTACCTCTCTGACTGACCGCAGTTGGAGAGCTCATGTACTCTTGACCCTCATGTTCAGAGGGCTAAAACCCAGATGTTTACAAACCTCCCTAAACGTGTTGCATCTAAACCTTCTGTCTCTTCTGATTTGAACGCTCTGAATCGACTCGTTCACATATTATAGTCCTCGTTCACGCCCCGCTGCTTTTCCGTTCACTTGTAATGCAGTTCGCTCTCATTCACAGATTCACTATTAGCATTAAAACATGCTCGCTCTGCTTTTACCACGGAGACAAAGCTTTTGCAGTCAGATCCCGCGGGATTCGTCAACTATCGGCACCTCGTATCTGCTCCTCCGTCGCAACAAATTGGCCTGTTTGCCTCACAATTGGCAAAGACCCATGAATATTTGATAAGCAGCCGTACACAAAGATTTGCTTATCTTATTTGGCCAGTCTGGGAGGCGCGTGTCATTCAGCAGCCTCCCCCTGAGACTGTGGGGCAAAAGAGGTCACTGCAGCTGCTCACGTCTGAAGCTCCCATCAAACCCATCCTTAAAAACGTTGATATTGGTAGAGGCCGCGATGTCGCCTTTTTGGCAGAGTCTAATAATACTAATAATAGTTCAGCTTGCAGATCAATAGAGCCGTCCTAGATTTGTGACCCGCACCCCCTATAAAGGGATTCAGAGAGCAGCATTGTTCTCCATCCCCTCGTTTTGTTCGCTCTTGTGGAGGGAGGCATGAAGAAAAACGAGTGACCAGGCATGGCTTCACTCCCTGAACTCTCCAGAGAGACCTGGCTCTGCATCGTTTTCCCTTGAGGTTTATGGGACGTCTTGATGCAGGCTGTGTCTCTTCATTACAGAGCGGGTCTCCTGGAGCCGAGTGTAGAGTCAGTGATGGAGAAAACAAGACGAGGACGAGCTCCAGCTGGACGTTTCAGAGATTTGTCTGTTGTGTATTAGGGGGTTCCTATTTGGGGTTCGGAGCCCAGGAGCCCGAGATCCCCATGTGTTCATGGTCATTAAGTTGCAATTTACTTTTATAGAATATAAACCAGACACATAACACATTAATAAAAAATTGTCTTCATCAACACATTTAGTCATACATGCACATGTACATTTAAGAGCAATTACCGTAAGAATCTTCAAAACTTTTTCTCAATGAACGAAAGTCCACATTTTAAATACTACACACTTAGATTTGCATTTCGCTATTTTGCCTCAAAACATCATCGCAAATTTAAAGAGAAGGGTAACCGGTAAATGTATGGTGGTTACCATGGCAACGACAATGCCGCACACATCCGATGCATGCCGCTATTTTTTTTTAAAAGATAAAAGATGCGTAGAAAATTACATGAGCGTTATTTCTTTTTCCTTTTTTAAATGTACAGTGGAACCTCCATTTTCGTTGCTAATTCATCCTCAAACAATCGGTCGAATCTGAAAAAATGAGGCGCCTATTTCCATTTAAATCCGGGTAAATCCAATTAATTCATTCCAGAGACTCCAAAATACATTAAACATATTTTATAGAAAATAAATGTAGAGTTTAAAACTGAAAACAGAACGAAGAAATGATATATACAATGTTTTTGTTTAATCAGTCATTACCCATGCCCATCTAGGGGAGAACGTCCAGACGCTGGGCAGATTCTGCCAGGACAGGGCGCCAATCTATCGCTGGGCACACTCACTCACACACACTGTATGGGGCAATTTACAGCAATAAATTCCCCTTAAATCCATGTTGTTGCTTTTTTTTAACTGTGGGAGAAAAACGGAGAACACTGAGGAAACCCATGCAGACACGGGGAGAACAGGAAAACTCCACCCAGATTGGGATTCGAACCGGAAAGCCCCAACGCTGAGGTGCTAACCACTAAGCCACTGTGAGTATTTTATTTTATTTTATTAAAAAAAATAATATAAAGTTCTAATGTAAATATTGAACATTTAACATTTTAATTAAACAGCGTTCACATTTCTCTTCTAATTTGGATCGAAATGAATTAATTCACCAAAATGGAACTCCTCGTGGACGATCTTAGCTTCACTATTTGTGAAACTTTTTATTAGAGTACAACATCAAGGAACACTACACGGACAAAAGTGTTAGGACACAACTCCTATTTACTGAAATCATTGCGACAGATGTATGAACTCAGCCATGTATTTTGGACAACACACTTCCCACTGTGTGGAAACAGTTTGGGGAAGGCCCTTTTCTGGTTTAGCATACCTGTGCCCCAGAGCACAAGGTACAGTCTATAAAGCCATGGTTGGGTGTTCTCACAAACCCTCCAAAATCTTGTAAAAAAAAACTTCTCAGACCTAAAAGAGTAAAATCATCGCTCCTGTAGATGTAAGATGGAGGTGTCTCAATACAAATCTAATGTAATCCTGATTTATCGAAACTTTCTTGCCGGTGTTTCCGTCAGACCTCTGCAGAGCCGACAGCTCCTACAGAACCCTGCAGCGCGTCAGCTTCCCTCCACCATGTGACCACATGGCCCCTGTCCTCACAATACCTTTATTGGCTTCATGTCAAGGCTCCTATGGACCATGTGACTTGAGCTTGTCCACGATCTGCTCTCCTTTACATCTCCTCATGCAGAGTGAAGCACAAAGCTTCCGGCTAAATCAATAATATTTAACTTTAAATCTATTTTAAATGAGTTTAGATTTTAATATGATTTCATTCAGCGAGCCAAGGATTTGTCCAACAAAACAATCAGGATTTAAAAAGACAGTCCCATTATAACAAACTGAGACTCCATTTTGAGGATGACTCCAGATTGGTACCGGGCCACACAGTCTGGTATGCGCTTTTGCACGCGGAATACGCTACAGAGACCAAAAAAAAGGCGGAACTTAAATTAAGAGGCGAGCTCTTAGCTTTAAACATCTCACATGCCATGCTAAGTGTAGCTCAGTTTAGTGGCGGAGTTTGGACCGCGAATGGAAACAATACATGGAAATTACAGTCACTGCTTCATTCAAAGCAACCGTGTGGGAGGAGTTTGGGTTCTGTGAGTTACATCAGCAGTGGACTGTGCAGCGGTTGTGAGGTACGTTTCTGAAAGCATTTAGAACGTGCTCACGCATCTACATCCATAACCTGGGCTCATAAAAACAATTCATCTGCACAAACTTTTACCCTAATTTGACTAATCCTGCGTTGTTTTTGTGATTTAAGGTGTGCACGTTTAATACTGCGCCCCCTAGATGTGAAATCATACAGAAACAAGTCCATTATCGATGCGATGAGAATGTACAGTAATCCCTCACATATCGCAGAGGTTACGTTCCAGAAACCCTGAAAAGTATCTGTGTTATTTTATTATTTATATGTTTAAGGCTTTATTAACCCCGCCCACACTTCTATAAACACTTCATATGCTATGAACTCTTAAACCTACGGAAAGTATGTCCGTATAATGAACCGTAAAAATGAGAGCCGAGTTCAACCCAGTGGTGTTGCTGCATACTGCAAAAGAAGGAAGTCTTAAAGCGACAGTACACTATTTACTGGCCGTTACACAATATAGTCAAAACTCTAATACAAAATTAGGTTTATTAGAAAAAACAAACCTGCAACACGACATCAGTGATCCGTGATATTGTTCATAAGCTGTAGTATAGGACCTTGATTTAAAGTATTTAATTAAAGGTGTCTGGCTATAAAATGTTACCCTCCAGCCCCCTTGCTGTTCCGAATTCGTACCGAACCGTGAGGTCCATACAACAGTGTGAACAGAACCGCGACTTTTGTGTACCATTACAACCCTATACTCTATATCTAATGCTGATGGGCAGCGTGATGTGTGTAGGACCTTGAGTCAGCCAGAAATTCTATTGACTTTCATCATTGATCTTTATGGAACTGTTTTGTGTCACTTTGTCAGAGTGAATGATGGATGAGTGGGTCCTTATGACCTTCTTATTAATGCCTCACTGTGATGTCATAGTAATTACAGATCTATAAGGTTTATCTATATGGTAAGTGGAACCGATAAAATCCACAGTGGGTGTATAAACGGGGATCCGTACCTTATAAAGGGGCCGGTGAATGTAGTTTTCAATTAAGATAATTAATGAGACATAATTGCAGGACTGTGAAAGTTTTCTCCTCACACTGCACCACCGTATGGGGGGAGGTTGGCGCAGGTTTGCAGCAGACTGCGAGTCTCCTCGACCCTTTTGGTCGTCGTCAGCAGCAAATCTGATTTCAGCTCATTCACTTTGTCTAATCCAATTTGATCGTGTAATTCGGTTACAGTCAGGGTCAGAGAGGTTCTCAGAAATACCGTAGAGAGATGTGATCTGAAGGCATGGGCTGGATCATGCTTTTCAGGAACCATTCTGCTGTAAGAACACTCAGCAGAGAACATGATGATTACACAGGGTTTTAAAGGTGTACATATGAATCGATGCATCCGTCACACAGCCGGTGATTCGATGCCTTAATACGTCCGCAAGTATAGATTGTGTTTATACGGCCGCAGGTTTTTTTGCCCACTCTGATGTACACTCGAAATACGGAATTGTCTTGCATTTAATATTTAAATGCACCACTGGTCACAAAAACCCTTGTCTTTGAAAAATGGCAGGTACGACACTCTGAAAAACACGTCTGTAAGTGTTTCACAGACATGAGACGACATGAATCGGAACAACGATGCAGACACGTAAATACACATACTATATCAAACTCAAAATCAAAGTGGAAAATCAAATGACCGGCTGATCCAACTTCAGTGGAAATTTCTCAAGACACATTCA